>WMED01016423.1:0-10208 GCA_019650415.1 Pipa parva
GCCCAACTCGCGAAAATTGTGTCACTGTCCAAATATTTCTGGCCCTAACTGTATATATAGCCAGTACAAGGTTACTCTCAAGTCAACCCATGCCATATAAACAGTATAAATTAGAACTATAAAACATGCGCTGTGTGTAGAACAAAATGAAAAGGTGCTTATTTGATGGTTTGAAACACCTCCTGGTTTTAAAGCTTATTATTTAATAAAGAAGATTTATATTATTCACTGGAGTGCTGAAGGAGTACTTCCCAGCTAGTGCCAGGTATATTTTATAATATATTTATTTTCTTCCTTTAGTTCTCCTGAGGACTGCTGGGTAGTACTGAATGCTACTGATAGCATTGTACAACATAAATTAACTGCTTAATGTAATTTATAAAGAATATCTGCCACTTAAACATTTGAGTTATTTTCCCCAAAACATTTAAAAAATGTATACATTCCATGTTATCTTTTAGGGTTTACAAAATATAGTAATTCTGTATATATACAGAATTGCATTACTTTACCCCAGTGCCTAAATATCTTGCAAGGGGCCAATGGATTAGCTTCTTGGGAGCAGAGTGTTGAGGGTTCTTGTGTACCCAAGCAAAAGTAGTAAGGCCATTTGATTGTAAGCTCTAGAAGACAGTGTTTGCTCATTCCTATTGTTTGGACTCCATCAGCCTAGGCCAGGGGTAGGCAAACTACGGCTCTGGAGCCACATGTGGCTCTTCAACCTCATTGTTGCGGCTCCCTCCTGCCTTGATTGTCAAGTGAAAAAAAAAAAAAGAATGAAAGGTTATTTATCAGTGTAATAATTTTGATTTATATATTTTATTTTTGTTATTTTCCATTTGTTGTATTCTGATGTTGCAACAGGTAAAATTAAAAAAAGATTAAGGGGGTTATTTACTAAGGTGTGAATTCGACTGTTGAATTCTCAAACAGCGGATTCCCATAGCAAAACTGCTACAATTTCCCCATTGTAAAGTTAAGATTGCGACAATTTTTCCATAATAAAGTCGTGACTGCGACAATATTCTCATTATAAAGACGCGACTGCGACAGTAGCAGCCTATTGCAACTGTCTTTATCTGGTGAATTCGCACCTATAAGGAAATAATTCGAACTTTAGTAAATAAACGCCTTTTAAACGTTTCTAAAGCCGTTATGTTTTGCGACCGCAGACTACTTTTTACTTTAGTGGAATAGGGGGGCAAAATGCCTCTTTCGATAGTAAAGTTTGCCGACCCCCTGACCTAGAACATACTGCACTGTCTGAGATGCTGTTACTTTATAAAATGATTATTATAACAATGTCCCTTACAGCACAGAATAATGAAATCCAAGTCAATGGAAAATCCACTGCTACAGGATAAAATCAAACTTAGCACAAGAGCAGGAGAATAACCCACCTAGTGGGCTGAGTGCCTGGGCTGCTGCCTGCAGGAGATACAGATAGTCAGACAGAGTATGAAACTCCACTGGGTGCAGCCTGCCTGACTCCTTCACACTCTGATACTCCTGCACCAGCCGCACGATCCCTGGCAGCTGCGACTGCTCCACCTCCACCTGGCATCCGGTCGCATCGAGTCGCAGCGTATCCAGCCAGTTGAGAGCAGTGTAGCGGCGGGTGTAAGGGAACATGGAGCGGTGCCGGTGCAGGAATATGACCGCATAGCCAGCTCGGAGGAAGTACTCGGCTGAGGCAGATCCCCGCCGGCCGCTGCTAAAGTTATCCAGGAATCGCACAGTGCGAGACTCCAGGGGCACCTTGGTCCCCCCAGAAGTGATGAGAACTACCCGACTGCCCCGGGAACCATGATCCCTAGCAAACTGTGCCATGGCCCTGGCAGCTTCTTCTACCCCAGCAGGCGGAGGGGCAAAGTCCTGCCGCATCTGTTCAGCTACAGCCGTCTCAGCCATGGCCGAGAGAGAGTGAAGCGTAGCAGAGCAACGTCACGTCACGTGACGTTACTCATGGGAATACCGCGCGTGCAAAGGACTCTGTTTCCGGGTTTGGGTTTGCGGAAGCGCGGCCATGTTTCCTTTGGGCAAACGCCATTACCTCATTTCTCTGCACATGAGAACAAACCAATTTAATTAATTACACGCGTTAACTGTTCAATTAAAAAATCACACCAACGCTGAAGCCTATTGGTGCATTTTTTTTTCAAAACTCCAGTACACAATCTCAGAGAGCTGGAAGACTTGACTAATGCCCACCATACTTATGGAAGCCGAACCGTGACCATAGCCAGAACTGTGTGCGCATGTGCAGAGAAGGCACGCAGTGAATGGCGTCCTTAGCAACCAGACCTGCACTGGATGTAAGCAGTGTGTGGGCTTTGCTTTGTGATGGCCACCGTGAACCCTTTGGCTAACCCTAAAGGTGTGAAACTACAGTGTGAGTTGTGTAAAAACCCTGCCTATTTACAATGCACTGGCTGTAAAGTCACTTACTACTGGTAAGTCTTACCCAACTCAGCAGACCCCCTTACATAACACTGTGTATCAGTGTAAGAATATTATCAGTTATGGGTACTGGATAACTGGAGGTGGGATCTTGATCCAGGGAATTATTCTGATCCTTCAGTGTAAGAACACTATAAGTTATGGGTTCTGGATAACTGGAGGTGGGATCTTGATCCAGGGAATTACTCTGATCCTTCAGTGTAAGAACATTACAAGTTATGGACACTGGATAACTGGAGGTGGGATCTTGATCCAGGAAATTATTCTCATTGCCATATTTGGAGTCGGGAAGGAATTTTTTCCCTAATATGAGGATAATTGGCTCTTGCCTCATGGGTTTTTTGCCTTCCTCTGGATCAACATTGCAGGAAAATAGGCTGAACTGGATGGACTTGTGTCTTTTTTCAGCCTTATAAACTATGTTACTATGTTACTTAGAGCTGTAAGACCAGGTTAACACTGGCGTAAATGCGCTAAAAAAAAGTGCACCGCGAATCCCTATGTGACTTACCTGTTACGGCCACACTAGCGCTATACGCGAGCATGCACACGCTTTCTGTTGTGTATTCGACGGGCGTACATATGTGATGCAAAAAATGTGGCCAGATAGGAGGAGCCGCGTACGCTGAGGGAGTGTTCACACTGTGTTCGTTAAATACAATTGAAAAGTGCGTCCCAAATATACACCGGCCTGAATTTGCCAGCATATTTTTGGGATGTAATTTCCTAAAATACGCTGGTGTATTTACGCCAGTCTGAACCTGGCCTAAAGGAACATGTGCAGGGAAGACTTGTGGCTGGACTCTCTTTCTATTTATTTTTTGTGGGTCCAACTCTCTATGTATTGTTGAAATACTATATCTAATGCAAACAGCTCTTGTATACCAAGGATGAGGATGTAAAATGTATGTTTTCACTAGAAAAACGGAGAAATGGCAGATTAATAATGTATTTAACAATAGCATTTTCTCCAAATATTGAAAATGATTTCAGCTACCGGGTATGTTTCAAAGCAGTGTCAGACTGGCTTACCAGGACACAGAGAATTCCCGGTGGGCTCAGGCCTTATTGACCCCGCCAGGAGTTCCAATCTGCGACATTATGGCATATTCCCGAGGTTAGTGTAAAGAAGGAAGGGAGTTTGGAGATAAAAATAGTTAGGGTAAAATCATAGGGACTACAAGGGGGAATGAAGAGCCAAGAAAAAATCCTTTAACTTAGTGGACTCTTTATCCATGGGCGACTGCAGAACTAAATCATAGGGTGTGGTGTCATGATGTCAGCGTCATTTGACCATATGACATATTGGGCGTAGTTCTAAACTCCTGATGCACTCCTAAGTCCTGGCATTGCCAATCCATTAGGCAGATAGGGCAGTACAGAGGGGTGTATCAGGAGGCTAGGATGTTGCGCCCTATTTGGGAACTTACCCCCACCCCCGAAAGCCCATGCCCTTATCTCTTGTTTTCTGGTGGGCGCCAGCGCACCAGACCGACACTTTATAAAAGTTGGCTTTAGCTGTAAAATGACAGTTTGCATCCATTTTACACTACTTACATATTGTACTAAAAAATAATTTAGTGATTGGCATTATAAAATCTCCAGAATAAAGAAAAGCCTTTTGTAAATACAATTTTGTTAAAGGACAGTGCACTGTATTTCTATTCATTGCAAAAGGCCAGTCAAAATCCTATACAAATTACATTTAAAAATAGTGAACTCTGAGTATTTCTAATATGTAGAAGTTCACCAGGGCTACACCTATTTAAAAAAAAGGTTTCTTTCCATGTCAAAAGTCACTTTTGATTGTTGATTCTTTTTTTTTTTTTTACATCAAAAAGTTATTTTCAATAAAAAAAAAATAAATGAAAAGATTTATAAAAATATCCCGCATAGAGGGGGTTATTCGCTAAGGTGCGAATTCGAATGTCAAGTTCGCAAACAGCAGATTCCCATAGCAAATCTGCTACAATTTCCCCATAGTAAAGTCGCGACAATGTTTCCATAATAAAGTCGCGACTGCGACAATATTCTCATTATAAAGACGTGACTGCGACAGTAGCAAACTAATGCGAATGTCTTTATCTGCTGAATTCGCACCTATATGCAATAATTCGGACTTTAGTGAATAACCCCCAGAATGTCATGGGGTTATTGGTTAAAGTGAGAATTTGAATGTTGGATTCCCATAGCAAATCCATGACCGCGGCAATTTTCCCATTGTAAAGCTGCAACCACAACAATTTTAAAGTCACGACTGCAACAATAGTCCCGTTATAAAGACGCGACTGCAACAGTAGCAGTCTATTGCAACTGTCTTTAGCTGGCGATTTCACACCTTTACGCAACAATTCAGACTTTGGCCAATAACCCCCGCAGTCTCTATTTGCTAGGCATTTGCATGATCTTTAGAGCCATAAAAGTAAGGATTCATACATTTGCTATGAAGGCTGGAGACCCCCTTTAAAGTAAGTTGTTTTTTCAATTCATTCACTCACAATACAATCTTAATTTGTTATTTATTTTTCTGTGTTTATCAGTGACGCAGATCATCAACAAGCTGACTGGGCCAGTATTCATCAAAAGATATGCCAGTTACTTATCCCTCTGCGCATAGCACAATCATTTAGCTGCTCTGCCGAGGAAAGACTGCACTGCTTGGAACAGTTATTACAGAGAAAAGTATGTAAGGAAATTGATGTTGAACTAGTGGTAATAATACAAATATTTGTTTTTACAGTTTGTGGGGAAAGTAATGATGTAACACTAACGGTTAATTAAGTTCTATTAGCGTTACTATGTGTTTACTGGTTATTTCCTAAGATGCTGGTATTACCACAGAGCTACATTATGTGGCCTATGTGGGCATATTTACCAAAGGATAAAATTGCAGTTTCAATAACAATTTTAATTTGTTTGATCCAAACATTTTTTAAACTATTTACATAACACTAATATGGAAGGAGTTTTCCATGTGCTCTGGAAAGAGGGACCCCCCAATTTACCTATATCTAAATTACATTTAAATGAGATTTTACTAAAAACTGTCACAAAGCATTACTTCCAACAATTCAGTTATAGGTTGGAGATTGGAAAATCCCATTAATAATGTAGCAAACCTGGTAAACTCCTTCCATATTGATCATGATGCAAAAAAGTGTCTGAAACAGAGGTTTTCAGGTGGTGGTAGCTGACCTACTAATACACTGTTATTAAAGTGGACCTGTCAGATCCACTTAACAGACTTTTTTTTAGGAAGCAGGGAGTTATCTTAGCTGAATGCTAAAAGCATTCTGTAGAAAAAGAAGCAAACTCCCTGCTTCTTTTCTGCTCCGATGCCCAACTTTAATCTCAAGTCAGTTTGGTTGGGGCTAAAATGATGACTTAACATTAAAGTTCCTCCAGTCAGATCCCTTAAATTACAATCTAGCAGGGATCTGATTGGAGGAGCTATAATGTCAATCATCATCACCTGACCCAGGAAAGAAAAGGCAGGCTGACAGGGAAGATGACAGCGAGAAACGCTGTATACAGGTACATTTTTAAAAATACATATATATATATGTATGTGAAACAAGGTTTATTTCATTGGAACCTAATTTAGTATTCGAGTTTTGAGGTGACAGGTCCACTTTAACTTATTTATTTAGTTTATTAAAAGGCCAGAGCTTGCGCTTATTTTTGAACGGACATTTAACATGCTAGTGCTGTGCTAAAGCTTTACCAAGCCAAATAGTATTTCCCTGGCATACTTATTAAATTGAGTCACATTTCTAATAAATACCTTCATAGTCTACTTCTTTTTGTGGTATTTAGCAATCACAACCTGAGATATAGAATGGATTTTCTTTTTTAATAACCTCTTTCTCTTGCCTCTTTTCAATTATTTGAAACCCCAGCTATCTGTTAGAAATTTACTTTTTGTAGTTCACTACCTTCTTATATTTATGGCCTTACGGAATGTTCTGTTCCCTATAATGGAAAAAGCTGTCATCAGTCTGCCTAGTTTTTTCTCCAAAGAAATTCAAAAGTTGCTCAAACCCATTGTGTTTCATTATGGATTATGCTCCACAGTCATGCCCCATCTTGTAAATTAGAATATTTTTTACATAGGTTACCAGGCAATATAATCACAGTAACGGGTTGCCTCGTCTACCATATCCTACATGTGGTAACATTGCATTTAAAGAAATGTTCATTTTGGAATACTGTTAATAAATCATATTTTATATTTCTTTCACTTTTTATGAGACCATAAACTAATTAGCAATTTAATACTGAACATCTTCATTTTTTGCCAGAAATATTTGATTGACATCACCTTAAAGGAGGCCCAAAAGCATCTTTTTGGAGGAAGGCATGGAAATGTAATCCCAGCAGCCATGCATTCTCTTTCTCTGTCAATAGATGTATATGGACTTACATCTGTGGAGTTGGTGCCTGTGTACCTAGTACTTGCTGAGGCCAACATTGGTAAGTGTACGTGTTTATCACAAGATTGTCAATAGGTGCTTTAGCCAATTTTTGTCTAGTGATATAGCTGCACTAACCTACCGTTCTTTAATGGTACAGGTGCTGAAACTAACCATTCATTGAAGCACTGTTGGTGGCAAAGGTTCCAATCCCTCCAGACAATGCATCAGGACTTACCATCATTATATTGCTAAATTATTATTCATATGACAGGGTATTGATCTGGAAGCACAAAAAATGGGCAGCATTTAAATGGAAATTATTTCAAACTTTGTTTTATGGGCAAATGTGATGAGTACGTATCATCTTTTTAGATCTGACATTGGTAAATGAAATAAACAGTGGTGAAGAGAATAGGAAAATAGAAAACCCAACAAATAGTAATAGGAAACCAACAATGATTGGATAGATAAGGCAATTGTAAGTATTTAAATAGTATATTCATTGGGCAAACCAGATGATTCAACTATTTATTTAACCATCAAATTCTGTTTCTGTCCGCTTGCTGGTACTGTGCATTCCTGATTTATTTTAACATTTAAGAGAGACAATCTGCATGACATAACTTCAATAAAGGAAGGTTTACAAGTACAGGCCATCTCTTTATAATCCAACCCTACCGGAAACATGTTAACAGAACACCCATATACCTATTATTTTTTCTGTGGACAAACTATATAAAGTTTGGCTCAGTCACTCATAAAAAATGAACAGGAAGCTATTTTTCCATGATTTGTTAGTGTTTTGATGCTGGTTTTGAGTGCCAGCAAAAATGCCTTGTGTTACATTGTCCTTTGCTGTGTACATTATGTACTTCTTAGTCCTTTGCTCTTGTTTTACAATAGAATTCCCCAAGAAACTACTCTATTAGTAGAAAGGGCTAGTGTGCCTGAAACATGTCATGAAGCTACAATAAATGAAATAGTAGTTGCACTATTGATTAACACTATTTGTTGTAGATTTGTGAGCAATTTGACTTTGTAATACTTTATCTTTTTCTTTTTCTGATTTGTCTTATTGGTTTCTGAGGATCATTGATCCTTGGCAACCAATTTATAAATTAATCTGAGACGTGATTGTTTCATTCAAAATTCGATTTGTTTGATTGTCTTTCTGTTCAAGTCCTGTACTATAGTTTTTACTTTCTGTGTTTACCTCAGTGGCTAGTATCTAATGGACCCCAGCAACCAGAAGACCATTTAAAAAATACAAAAAATAAGTTAGAAACCAACCAAAACAAATGCACAGATAGGCCTGTTTATGGGTATAGTAACATATTGATTTGTCTCTATTCCTGAATAGGCCTTGGGAACCTCCCACAGGCAGAGGAATATCTTTCTCAAGCTCACTGGACTGTGCATAAAACCACAAACTGTAGTGATATCATTCGCTCCAAGCTGCACCGCAACCTTGGCTTGTTGTATTCTGCTAAAGGAGAATTTGAAGAATCCCTGCGCCATTTTGCCAATGATGTAAGTGGGATACAATAATTAATAAGTATGTCTAATATGAGAAAAAGAACACCTCCTTCATATCTCCTTATTTTACAACTACTCTATGATATTTCAGTAATTTTATGAAGAAGTAGAAAAAGTGACCTATTTGTAGAACCCATTGTTTTAATCACAAACACTTCTGGGAAAATGAATAAGCATACAGTAACTATTGTTGTCTGTAATACACAGTTAGTTTCTGCTACAGGAATTGTATGTATGCACAATAAAACTACATATCCAAGTGTATTATTTACTTGTAGGCACGGGTGAGTAAACATACAATTCAGTATGTGATGCTAGTATCAGTGTATAGTATGTAGCAGGTACCTCTGTTCCTTGTCTGAGAATTCACAATCCCTTGATTGCTCTGTTATATATAACATGTCACTTTAGATTACTTTGAATTAGTTAAAGAGGCACTAAAGACTGCTGGGGAACAGCAGGAACAATTAGGTTGTATGGCAACTATAATTAGTTTTTGATCACCTTACACGCAATCCAAGGCTCTGTTTCACACCTTAAGTCTAGCAGCAACAACTTAATCTTTCTTTTTTTTTTTTGTCAGGTTACTGAAAGCTAGTGTCCTGGACACAACTGCATATAGAGCATGCACCAAATAACCAGAGCAGCTCTGTGTAGCGTGATGACATGCCTCCCTTACTTATACTTTTATTATCCATATGATATTTGTTACTGAATAAAGAAAGTGTTGCTGCAGCGTTTCAATTAAAGCCAAGACCTATCTTATACCCTGCATATCTATGCAGAGATATGATAGTATAAAATGGAAAACCCTTGGGTGAGTGCCACTGAGGTGATAATTTGCTTGTGCATCAAAGATGGCAGCTGCAACATTGTAACAATATAAGGTAAAAGGTGAATTGGTGCAGAAGACAAAGAGCAATTTGGAATTTTATAATGTAGACGTTCAGGCTGCATGTAAGTGTCAAAATGGCTGATGTTTGGGGGAGCTTTTACTAAAATTGGCAACAACTCTGCAGTCTAATGGGTCCTGATTTGTGCTGTAAAGCACATTGAAATCCTAAATATGAAATCCTTCATTATTTCAGGTGTACTTTGCAAGCATAATGTCAGGAACAAATGATATTAGTGTCACCGGAGGATATTTTCATATGGCAAACATTTTCTTCAGGCAAAATAAGATGGACACTGCAGATTCCCTGTACACTGAGGTTAGTGTTACCTTATTTACATTCTTTACTGATGCTACAGCTATAATCACTCATAGAATCTTGCGTACGTTACATATTTAGTATATAGAAGAATAATGTTGGGTGTAAAATCAGAATGAGTAAAGTAATTTTGTTATATGTCTAATTCCCTATTAAGTTACTGAATACTGAAGGGATTGCTGTTTAGGTGCAAGTTTTTTTATACACAAAAATATACAGCATGAAAATGTTTTATCATATGTGGGGTTAATGGAGATATTGACCCTGTAATCTCCTTGTGCTAATAGGGGTAGCCATTTTAAAAATGTATTGCCTGCTACCTGAACTTGTAACTTAAGGGTCTAACAGTGAAATAAAGAGAACTTTATTAAAGCATGTGGAGTCAACATTCCTTATTGTATCTGATATTACACTGGAAGTGTTAGAAAGGGAATAAGTCCAGCAATCATGGAATCTAGATTAGATTTTTAGCAATGATGGTCAAACTTTAGTTTTGGAAAATCTAAATGGATCTGTTTCTATGCTCTATTCAGTGCCGGCTCTGCCATTAGGCAGAGTAGGCAAATGCTAGGGGCGCCGCCTGCCT
>WMED01016426.1:0-13321 GCA_019650415.1 Pipa parva
TCCGCAACCACGACAATATTCCCACAGCAAATCCGTGACCGTGACAATGTTCCCTTAGCAAATCCACAACCACAACAATATTCCCACAGCAAATCCACGACAATTTTAAAGTCACAACAATATTCCCATTATAAAGTTGCGACTGCAACAATATTCCCACAATAAAGTTTACATTGGGAGAATTGCCACAGTCACGACTTTACATTGGGAGAATTGTCGCAGTCACGACTTTACATTGGGAGAATTGTCGCAGTCGGGGATTTGCTATGGGAATCCACTGTTTGAGAATTTAACAGTTGAATTCAGATTTTAGAGAATAACCCCCTTAGTCCTCAGGGAAAGCCATTCTATATAAAGTTGCAGCGGGACTAGACCTTGCAATATTATATGATACAGTATCCTAAAGAAAGGAAATAGGGGGTGGAAATTCAGCAGTTCCATTTCAGAATAAAGAAAAGTGCAGCATATTTAACAAACACGCGTGTGATGTAATACAGTATGCAATGTATTAAGGCAAGGTCCAGCAGAAAGTGGAGTAAGAAAGACATATTTATTGTCCCATCCTACAGTCAAGGAAAATATATATTATGAGGGCATACATAAGAATATACTGTATTGTAATGGTCTATAAGAAATCATCAGCAAGTACCCATGACCTTCTAAAAGCACAAAAGCTAGCAAAGTGCTTCAATAAAATGTCCTTAAAAAGGGAAATCATTATTGGTTCTAATACATACGTTAATGGGAAAAAAAAAAATGGAAGAGCTTATTAAACTAGTCTTCTCACGATGTCATCAACTATTGTTTAATCACCACCCCTCCAGCCAATGAAATGATTGCAAATCCTCCTAGTTCAGACAATGGTTGCCCTGAAATGTCCTTGCTGTTTTATCATTTCTTTTATAGAGAAATATTGAATACATGCAAATACAATTGCATTTACATCTGAAAGATAGATTATAGGCTTGTTCACATGTTCTAATGTTGTTGCACATTAGAATCGAAGATAAAACTCTACAGCAATGCAAATTATATAGCTGTGTTCTAAACCTCTGATAATGACAGTAATAATACAATTTTGACCATTTCTCTACACAGTCACAGATTGCCTTGCTCCCTACATCGAAGATGCTGATATTCTGAACAAGACTTACAGGATGGGAGACAAGTTAATAATGAGCTGCCGTGATGGATTCCAGACTCGTTACCCAGACTTGGACAACATGGTTTCATTATGTCAAGATGATGGGACATGGGATAATCTGCCCATGTGTCAAGGTTGAGTACAATGTCCTATTGTATTAGTAAAACCTGGAACACAATGGATTAGTCAACCTGTCTTGTTAAAACTTGTTAGGTAATATTTCCCTGATCCCTTTATATATATAGGTGATAGGCCTTTCCTTGTAAATGGTTCTCAGGACTTAATGAAATAGAGGAGACCAAAAATGAATACACCTCACCCCAAAAATGAAGCATCTAGAGAAAGGAATCAAATAAAGAATGTATCTTTAGACACTTCTGTGATGAACAATACTCTGGTATTCATTGTCACCCTGCTTTAATGAAGGCCATCGGTCTACTACAAATAGATCTTCAAACCAAAGACATCGAGATGAAGCTTGTTTCTTTCATTTAAAGGGATACTGACACTGATGGGTTTTTTTTTTTTGTTTTTTGTTTTTTTTACCATTCTAAAGATCTTTGAAAGTTACCTATAAGCCATTTTTTTGTAATTTCAGTAGTCAGTGTCTTCTGTGAGCTAAAAATTACATCTGAATTCCTGCACGTAGGGTCTGAACTGACAGGTTTTTTTTAGATTTTAGAGGAAGCGGGGCTTCTACCCTGTGGGTTCTGGGAAATCCCAGTATGTAGTATTTTGTTAGGAATAATGAAGGTTTGTGCAGGGGTTTATCAAAATAAATGCTACCCTGCAAAACGGAGTCTTTTACTATTAGCTGTGTTAAAGTGGTAAAGTAAACTATAATGTATATTACTATAATCCTTTGTTCTGGTGCTTGCAGGCTGCCTAAGGCCACTGGTTCTTCCTCACAGTTACATTAATATCTCAGAGTTTGACTTCTCATTCCCTGTGGGGAGAGTGGTGTACTACCAATGCTTTCCTGGATACAAGCTGGAGGGAACAGAATATATGGAATGTATGTACAATCTCATCTGGTCAGCAGAGCCTCCCAGGTGCCTTGATGTGGAAGGTAAGGGGATATCACCATTTTGGGGGTTATTCATCAATGTCTGGGTTTTTGGCTCATAAAGGTCTGAATTTGTGTTCATTCACCACTTCCCAGTATTCACCGTATTCATCAAACTCTGCAATGTGGTGAATATGTGACCAATTCAGGTACATGTGCACTTGCACAAGTAATTCACCTACTCATCAAGTGTCTGAGTCTGCCAAGGTAGCAAATTTGGCAAGGTGTACTGCTGCACGTTAGCCAAAGTATTGAATTTGGCAAGGTGTACTGCTGCACGTTAGCCAAAGTATTGAATTTGGCAAGGTGTACTGCTCCATGTTTGCCAAAGTATTGAATTTGGCAAGGTGTACTGCTCCATGTTTGCCAAAGTGGCGAATTAGGGAGTTGATGGCAAGGCTCCAACGTGGCGTAATGCAACTGTTTATTCATAGAGACTGTGACCAAGTAACAACATTAAATAGGGATAGGGTTATAACAAAAGGGATGTAATAATGGGACTACTGTCCAACGAACTATGCTGCACTAAACTAGAAACTGTGTCTGATGCTGTTCATTTCTTCATCGTGGGAATCCACTGCTTAGTGAATAAGGAGAAATAAATTTACATGACAGAACCATCTCCCCCCCTTAGGTTACTTGAAAGTTAGAATACAGAAGCTTAGTTTCAGCTCTCCAATACCATGGTTTCTGGTCACAACACCCAAGAAACCGTCAATATCATGCAAGATCCATGGGATACATGTTCCTTGCTGCATTAGTGTATACACTAATATTTTTCACTAATTCAGAGTGCTGGTCATTGCCCCTATTTATGTGGCTTATAAACCAGTTTTTATATTATCAGCCAGTTTTGTGGAACCCTCTGACAATCCTATTACTAGAACTCCAGCAGCTTTCCAGAATCAAACATACTGCTGCTAACATCACAGCAATCTGCATACACATCTGCTGTTGTGTTTAAATACATTTCTGCTCTTCCTCTGCCTTCCACTCATAACACATTCATTTATTCCTTCCCTATAACCTTATCCCATGTACACCTGTAAGACATCCATTTTAGTTACCCAACACTTCAACCCTTTTCTTAATTTCCTAATACTCCATTCCACTTATCGCATTCAAGAAATCCTTTAAGATCCATTTATTCATGGAAGCAGACATTCACAAATCTCAGCTCCTCCTACTTACACCACTTACACTCCTACTTACACTCTTCATAACGTCCTAATCAATCCTACAGACTCACTTTGATATGGGACCTAGCTTTTATCCACTTCTGTGCATCATTGCCTCAAAGCAATTCCTCATAAATCATTTAAATCTCTTGAATCCTGAATTCTTGAACCAGACCAAAGTTTCAAATTGGTTCCTTTTTTTTGTAATGAGTCTATAACTTCCTTCATTTTGTAATAAACATAATATTATCCTTTCTAAAATACCTTGTCACTATAATTGTTCCCAGTCATTAAGTGGAAGCCCCTGGCTTTGAGAGTGAGCAGCAGGGGTTTGCCAACAGAGTAACACAGTTTAATCATAATTATCTTGTAAATGTGTAACCTTCAGATTTTGTGACAAAACATTCTAAATAAATAAACTTATTTTATACACAGTTGACATATAGTTATACACCATTCCTCTCACTTAGATTGTAAGCTCCTTGGGGCAGGGACCTCCAACCACTTGTGTCAATCACTACCTAGCACTTAATTTGTTGTACCCTTGCTTTATTTTACTTGTATTGCTTAATGCACTTTTCCCTTGTTTGTATTGTACTTGAATCGTTGAATTGTACAGCGCTGCGTAAATTTGTGGCGCTTTATAAATAAAATTATACATACATACATACATTCTGTACTAAATATCCATTAATTTAATGTTATTTATTTTGGATTATCTTGAACACATTTCTTCCTATTCTTTTTAGCAATGATAATTTGCTGCAGAGCTTTTTCAATGCAGTAACATTAGGGCATTGGCAATTATGTTAGAGGGAAATACTTTAATACAAAGTAATTTCAGTTGAAAATGGTACATTTTTTCCATGACCAATGATAATTAATTGCCGCCGTCTATGTTTCTGTGGACCTGATACAGGCTAAGCCAGGGCCGGTTCTAGCGCTGGGCGATGTTGGCGACTGCCCAGGGCGCAATTTATTTGAGGGGCGCTCCTCCTATGATCACCACTCCACAATGAGGTCACATTCCACTTACTTCATTGTGGAGTGGCGCTCAGAGGAGCGTCGCTGGAATGCTAGAGGAGGTGAGTTGGGGACGCTGGGCGGGTGTGTTCCTCTGGTGGTGTGTGCGTCGGGGGGCGGGGGATGCGTGCCTGGGGGGGCGCGGAGGGGGCGGTTCGGCCACAGCGCCCATAGAGCCAGAACTGCCCCTGGGCTAAGCAACGACTTTGGAAATTACATTATAGTAAGAAGAAGCATTACACCTAATTTAATTCCCTCCTTAGACAGACTCTGTTGCTTGCTCAATAGTCGAAATATCTGTGCACGTGCGCGTATAGAGATGCGAAGTGCGCTGTAAGATTGTAGTTGCCCAAATTTGATGCATATTAACCAGATTGCAGAGTTTGTTAAGTAAGCGAACATGGGGGAGTGGACATCAAATGCGAAATCAGAGCTATACGTGACTATTTGGCCTTAAGCTCCATTAAAAACCTCAACTCCACTTTTGCTATCCATCCATATTTTTATCACTTTATAGTGATTTTATGACTTCTATATTATAGGATATTTTTTTGTGCCCCTAGAGCAGGGGTTGGCAACCTTTTTGGCTGAGAGAGCCATAAATGTGCAGCTCTGCTCAGCCCTTTTGAATCCGGAGCCGCCAATGTCATATGTGACATCGCATAGGTGACGTCAGCGGCCCTGGATTGGCTAGCAACCCGGAAGCTGATGATGTCAGCGGCTCCAGATTGGCTAGCAACCCGGATGCACTGAGAGAGCTTTGTATCTACAGTAGTTGCCGGTGATTAGCCAGCAGACTGTAATGAGCGGTGCTTACATGTGAGCACTGCTCGTTACAGTCAGAGAGCCAGATGCAACCATCAAAAGAGCCACATCTGGTTCGAGAGCCATAGGTTGCCAACCCCTGCCTTAGGGTCTGCACTTATTGAAACCATTTATCATAAACCCCTGCAATGATTACTATGTGGTTTTAAATGCATGAATAGTATCTCTAGCACTGTGTCCAGATGCAACAGTTAGTATTAGTGTCAGATTTACATTTCAGGATCTTATATTGGCGAGATGCTTGTCGCCTTTGGATACACACCCACTAACTGACCACACCCCTTTGAGCAAATAGTCACAGACTAAATTATCCAGTTAACTGAAATGCTTCATCTGTGTGACTTTCACACAAAGAAAAATCACAAATTTTACTTCTTAGGTCGACTTTATCTAATCCTTCCTGTCTACATTCCTGACAAGTAAAGAGGTGGTCTTCCATTTGAGTCACCTTTTGAGCCCACAGTAAAACCTGGCACTGGTTAGTATAAAAAGGAGTAAGGTCCTGTTAAGTAAATTGTACATTGCCATTATTGTTGTTTAATAAATATCAGTTTCATACAGTGCTGCATTATTTTCCTCTTCTCCCTATAGCCTTTGTACATCCTTATTTTACCTCTACAGGTTTGCCTTTGACATGTCCTTATCTCTTGAAACAAAGCAGCAATCAATATTTTATAAATATTATAAAGCGAAAGGTTTTTTTGTTTTTTGTGTTTTGCTTCAAAGATTTTTATATTTTTAGATGCATTTAGAAGGACAGTATTGCTTCATAAATCAGAACATCTGAATGTCGATCGCAATAGTGTAGCGCAAAGGAAGTTGGAGTGGAGTCAAGAGATGCTTATTATCTATTCATCCATTCGCAGTAAATATTCAATTATTTCTGGAACTGGATTCTTGAGCAGCAGGATATCTAAATATAAAATTACTGTCTAAAATATGAGATGAGGTCCAATTACCAATATAAATGAGATATAGCATGCTTATTATAGAGACGTTGAACTGCTTTAATAGTTTCGCTCAGTGTGTATCACGTTTAAGATAGAGAGGTAAAATAAAATGAAAGAGGATGGTATCAAATTAACGTATTCCACATTTATTTTGGAATCTTTTTCGTTTCCCTTTACGTCCAATTTTTTTGTTTTTCCGATCTCTTGAGTAAATGTGACATCACTACTGGAATCAAGGGTACGCCTTTTTAATTTATATGTCTAGAAAAGAAAACAGAGAGAATTTTTGATTCCCATGATGCAAAGGAGAGGCTACATGCGATACTAATAAAGCGGTAACAACATATAGGAATCCTAAAAAGAAGAGCACGAAATTGCACTACAATAGTGCTTTCACTGTGTAACAATATCAAAGATAGTGAAGCCCAAAACGCCAGTGGAAGAGGCTTTTAAAAATGGGCCAGGACCAAGTTTCATGGTACCCTCAGACCCATGAAAACTTGTCTTATACCCAAATATTATCTATTAAAGGAGAGGGAAGCCCAGCAGGACAGCCCTGGTTCTCCTTGGCCCCTGCTGAGTGTCACTTCCTGTGTGCAGAACCGCTCAGAGAGTGATGGGAGCAATACTGCTGTAGCACTATTAACACTAAAGGTGAGGAAAGCTGGGGCTAGGGAAGGGAGGTGCCCAGCAAGACAGCATCTCCCTCCCAGTTACATAGGCAGCACCCTAGGATGCTGCCTACTTCAAGGTATATATGCAAGCAGTCAGTGAGTTTATTAATATGTTTTCTTGATCATTTAAATTTTAAGATTTTTTTTATGGCTATTTTTTTTTTTTTGTCATTTCAAACACCCAAACTAATATTTATTTTTTTAAATAAAATTCTATTTTTATGGAATGCGTTTAAGATACATTTTAACACATGCATTTGCTTTAAAAAATATATATATATGAACCAAAGAATACAGATTAAAGATTTCAAGTCTGTTAACATTACAAATGGAACAGCAAAGCATTTTGCTGATAATGCAGTTAATCTGACCTTTATTCTAAAAATAAACTACTGCGCTAACAGAAAGGCTAAACCGATAAATCACCAAATCATTCTGTAACGCTTTATTGACCATGTACAGCTTTCACTGAACGGAATTCTATTTTAGTGATTCAGACATGACCCTTTCCCTGTATAAACATTACTCTAATAATCACCTGCTCCATCTTACACAAAGCACTGGGATTTTAAATAAATTGTGAATAAATAAGGAGTCCTCAATTTGTGACATGTAGTAAAATCAGAAATATGGCGAGTGAAAGAAATCCATTTTCCCATCATCCCATTCTAAAGCTTGTTGATTTCCCTTTTTGCTAATAACTGTTTTGATGCGCAACAAACATTTACGTCATTTCTTTTTTTCAACAAATATTAATGCTGGCAGGATAATAGAGCAATCGCATTTAATGTATTCTTTTATAGTGCTTTTTCAGGGGCGATATGAATACAAATAAAAGAAGCAATGCAAATTTTAAATTGCTTTTTTTTTTATTATTATACCTTAATATTGTATTCATATCTGGTTATATTTTGTGTTGCGATCGAGCATATGATAAATTTGGCCTTGAAGTGTAACATTTTTAAACATAAAAACCATTTGTAGGTTTTTTTTTTTTTTTTGCATTTTGAATTTATTAATAACAGATTATATTTTGTGCAGTTATTTAGGGTAGTGCGGTAACTCAGTGGTTAGCACTGCTGCCTTGCAGTACTGGGTTCAATTCCACCCTGGACTTCATCTGCATGGAGTTAGTATGTTCTCCCTCGCACCTGTTTGGGTTTCCTCTAGGCACTCTGGTTTCCTCCCACAATCCAAAAACATACATCTGTGTCTTTCTATGTGTGTGTGACTGAATAGGGAAACTAGATTGTAAACTCCATGAGGCAGGGACTCAAGTGAATGATTAATCTCTGTAAAGCGCTGCGTAATAGATCAGCACAATATAAATGAATACATACATGGGACTTTTAGTAGAAATTACAGATTTATTGACTTTTCACCTGTCGAATTCACTATGCGACAATTTGAATTGCATCACCAAAATAGCCGCAAATTCACATCTCCTTATTTATGAAGCTGAGAATAGATTAAATAGATAAGCAACGGGGCTGGTACGGATGCAGTCACATGCATAATGTAGTGATGTTAGTTGAATAGAAGTGGGATCCAAAGTCATGTGGAGTGATGTGAATTCCCCCAGTGAAGTACAATGACGACATCAGAAACACCCCTTAGTCTATTACACATCAATTAATTAAACCTCTCTGGTTATATAAATGTTAGTAAAGATAGGATAGAGGAAACATTTGAGTGATTCATTTATATTAGGTTGCAAGCATTAAGAAAAGTTGTTGTAGGACTCAACTTAACATTGTTATGTTATGCAAACATGTCAACTATATAAGTACACATCTCTGTTGGTGCAATTACTATGATTCTTTTTTTATTAAAGGGACAATAAAGCCTGTAATAAAAGTGCTTCCTATTTGTAGGCCACCTATTTATAAGAACAATAATGTTTTAATGACAGGTTTATGTTTACTGATTTTGCAGAATAGTCATAGCAATAGAAGAAAAAAACAAGCACTTGGTGCAAAAAAATTGCTAATGGATGAAAATCCGAAGGGTCTAGCACCTAAAACAATTAATTGACCTTAAATATTCACAAATATAGCACAATTCTGTGACAATTGAAACGAGAAAACCAGTCCAAAAAAATATAAAAGATAAGTCCAAAGTCAATTGAACAAATTAACTGTGGTGAAAAAACCTGTTGAGATTGATAAAATAGTAGAAATCCTCCTGCGTGCAGTCCTCCAAGATCAGTCTGCTACAACTGCCTTAAAGATTTCGAAGAGAATGATTTTCGTAGGAGACGAAAAGAGGATGTGCTGGAGTGGAAAGAACAAACGGAGGGAAACCTCGCGTAATATTGTTTGGTTTAAGGAATAGTACTTGGTGCTGGACACACAGTGATGTGATTGATGTTAATCAAACAGCAAGCACTTTGAAGGGAACAATTGGACACATTGGACTGATTACTTATCTCCTGAGGAAGCTGAGAAACATCAGCGAAACGCGTAGAGAAGCATCGGTCTGTGATTGTGAGACTTTGTTCCCTTCAAAGTGCTTGCTGTTTTAAACTTTTACTGTAAGTTTTTATGGAATAAATTGTCACATTATATTTCTGATTATTACATGGTCTTTCCCTTGTTTCTTTTTGAGACAAACAAGAAACCGACTCATCATCTACTATCTTGAGTGTTTAACCTATATGCTCATACCCCAGTATTATCCGGTGAGTGTTTCCATTAAGGGGGGCCAGGGTCCTCAAACCCCCCTCCCCCCTTGCTGTGTCCTGCACCATTACAGTTATCAATAATTGCACATTAGTGATTGTTTGTTTATAAAGTGTAAGCAGTCCGAGTTTGTCTACACTTCACTTTGTAACTGCACAGCAATTATTTTACCAAAATTAACATCAATCACATCACTGTGTGCAGCACCAAGTACTCTTCCTTAAACCAAACAATATTACGCGAGGTTTCCCTCCGTTTGTTCTTTCCACTCCAGCGCATCCTCTTTTCGTCTCCTACGAAAATCAAGCACTTGGTGCAGAGGCTCTCAGATAATCCTAGCCCCTCCTCCTGTTACCTCTGTGTAGGCTGTTACATGTGTGTGGCATTAAGATTACTAAGCAGCTTTTGACTCTGAGCTGTTTTATGCTGCTTTTCTCCAATTTTTCAGTCTCTCAAAGCTGCTTCGCACTGTTCCTGTAGCAAGTAAAAGTGAGCATGCTCAGTGAGCTTAGGAAGAGGGTCTAGGAATAACCAAGAACCTCTGCTCCAAGTGCCGTAAAGGTTGTGCAGGAGAAGACTGCGTGGAGTAGGAGGCTGTAATTTGAGTACATAGGAACTATAAGCAAGCTATGCCCAGGGCGCAGAGTCTAAGGTAGACCCTCGTATTCACCATTGACCCCTGCAAGGGGATGTGGGCTTTGCCACAGGAAATACCCAGGTTGCGACTCCCGGGCAAGCTTTCCACTGGAGGACAGTGGTAGAAGAGAGGATGGTCAGACAAGGATCCAAAGGTCAGGGCAGGCAGCTAGAATCGTAGTCAGGGTACAGGCCAAAGGGCAGGCAGTAAACTAACGAAGTCCAAAAATGAGCCAAAGTCAGAAACCAAAACAGACAAGAAACAAACAAGATCCAGGAGCCACAGAACGAACAGGTAGTTCTATATTTGGGCACAGAACAAACTGTTTAGTTGCCTTATAAAGGCATTTTAGAGGGAACGCTGCATGCCAGAAATGACGCGATCACGGCAGGACCGCGGCACGTTTTCACAGCCTTGATGGAAGTGCACGCAAGTGCAGAGAACTAGGTAGGTGACTTTCCTGGCAAGTGCTTGCATTTTCGTGCTATGTAATTGCTAGGATTATTATGCAAAATCGATAAGTCAAAAACTGTCATTTTAACACTTGTTGCATTTAATACTAAGTGACCAATAAAAACAAATCTCTTTACAAGCTTTTTAAAGCTATTACCCCTTTAACTTGTCCAGGCCCACAATCTGTGCTTGATATCCAAAAAATATAATCCAGATAGCATTATTTCTTCATTCTCTGCTCCCTTCTACCCTCCATGCTCCTTGCTAAAAGAGCAGATAAGAGTGACATGTGGAAGATACTTATCTAGATGTGCACTGATCCTTCCTGAACAATGTCATGTGTTGTGTGCAGGAAAGAATCATTCTCCTGCTAAAGCACTCTCTTGGCTCACATATAATGAATAACATTAAACATACACTTACATATATCTGCCAGTGGGGTAACTAAATGTCTTGGAATCTTGGCGCAGGATAGACATCAGGCTCATTCCCTTGAGGACACCCTCTGCACCCCACTGGAGTAGTTATATACAGTATATACAGTATATATAGGGGGTTGTTGACTAAAGTCCAAATTGTCTTGTAAAGGTGTGAATTTGGCACTGCGATTCACTATGGGAATACTGATGCTCTTGTGGATTTGTTATTTGATAAGGGAATCCGCTGTTTAGGAAAAGAGAATCAGGGCTTAGCCACCCAAAGGGATGAGCATTCACTCTGACAGTCAAATTCTCACTTTAGTCAATAACCCACTTAGGCCCTAATTCACCATTGTGCAAAGTGAGCCTGTGAAGTGTTTGACTCACTTCGCACATGGTGTTATGCGCATGCTGATGTCCTGTGCGCGGACATCAGCATGCGCATTAAAGAGATTCCCCTCCCAGCGAGAGCACTCGAATCTCCTCGCTGGGAGGGGAATCCCTTTAATGCGCTCGCTGATGTCCGCGTGCAGGACATCAGCGGGCGCATAATACCATTTGCGAAGTGAGCCGAACGCTTCGCGGCTCACTTCGCACAATGGTGAATTACGGCCTTAGTCTTTTCATTTTTCCTGAACCTGAAATTCCCACTAGCTTTTCTGTAATCGAGATATCGACAATCCAGTTACAGACAAAATAGTTAATTGTATATATACATAGCTATAAGCTATAAGTCTACTGTCAGGGACCCATCTCTCTTTCTTTTTTTTTTGTTTTTTTTTTTTTTTTTGCAGTATTTATGAGATTGTTAGCACAACCGCAAAAGACAACAACCAAAAAAAAAAAAAAGACTCATTAAAAATATTTCTTCTTTTCTGCCAATAGCTTCTGGAAATCATAAATACCTGGACTTGTAGATATGACAGTAGGGATCAGAGTCTGGTTTACACATGTCTAGTAAACAGACTGCATTATGATCCTAAATCTTTTATGTTAGCAGAGATAACACAAACAGACACATCACTATTAACACACTGCAGTGGGGCTTGTTATATACTATTGCTTATCCAACAGAACTCTGCGCATATCTAATAAGTAAGCTCATGGGAACGGAGCGAGCTCATAGACAGGCATGGTTAATATTTAAATGTATCTGATTTAAAAGACAAAGAAACAAGGGTGGTTTTTAAAACTGATGTAAATTATAAATATTTTATTTCTCTTGTTTTTTTTTTTTTCTCCAAGGATTTCCACTTTGTTTCCCTTTAATTAGAGCCATCATTAAAAATACAAACATAACGGGGAACAAATTCCTATACGGTTTATAGTTGTTTGATCATTTCTGTTTTTAAGATTTAAAAAGAAAAAATATCAAGCATTAAAGACTTAACCATGTCTATAAATACAAACTCAATCAATGGGGGCTGTCCAAGTTCTCTTGAGAAGATAGACCAGTGGTGGCAAACCTATGGCACGTATGCCAGAGATGGCACACAGCGCCCTCTCTGTGGGCACACGCACCTTTGCCACCGCTCTCTTCAGTGCATGCCGCAGACCCAACATGACAGTTTTCCGTTTGAATCTGCGGCCTACATTGAAGGAGCACTCGCTCGCTGGGGAACGCTTCTTCCATGATGCAGGCATGATTCTCCCCCAACGCAGGTGTGATGATGTCACTCATCAACGCCGACACTTCGGGAGATGGCGCTGGTGAGTGACATCACCTTTCGGCACTCGGTGCTGAAAAGGTTCTCCATCAGTGAGATAAACGATGTATCCATTACATAAAAAGCTAAATATTTTATATATTTTTTCTCTAGGTTTAGTTTATTGCACAAATATTGTTATTGTTTGTTTGTTTGTTTGTTTTCTTTTGACCCAGCCTGAGATACAATTATAATGAATATACTGTAAATAGAAGCAATGAAGCCAAGCAATGTGGTGTGCTCATTTTCTATATTATGCTTGTAGGGTCCTGCCTCAGAATTTCTCTAACATAAATCAGAGTAATGGGAAAGAAAATAGGTTCCTTAGAAGGGTGCACAATCAGTGAGATCAGACTACATCAGCAGAATTAAAATAGTGCTTGGTTTTATAATGCTTATTTATCAGAATTTAAAGGACCAGTAATAAAATTCCCATTTGGACTGGCATGGCAGTTATTTAAATACAACATCTTTAAGGGGGGAATTCACAATTGTGCGAAGTGAACTCCGAGGGGGTAATTCAGCATGCAGCGAAATGAGCTCAGAAGCGTTCGGCTCACTTCGC
>WMED01016427.1:0-13321 GCA_019650415.1 Pipa parva
CCCCTTCCCACACTGTACTTCCCCAACAACCCCCTTCCCACACTGTACTGCCCCCACAACAGTCTTCCCACACTATACTGCCTCCACAACCCCCTTCCAACACTATACTGCCCTCTCCTTCCTAGTCCCTACCATCTGAAGAAGGGGGCGCTATCTTAGTACTGCCCCCCATCCTTCACTTACCTTCCTCCTCTGTGGACCGTCTGTCTCTGCTGTACAGCTTATCGGTACAGTGCCTCTCTCTCCAGTAATGATTCAACTTCCTGCCGCTCACAGGAAGTTAAATCATTGCCGGGATGAGGGACGCTGTAGCACTAAGCGCTACAGCAGAGACAGCCAGGCCACAGAGGAGGCAGCCTCTTACCCTGCCTACCCCTTGGCCCGGCACTGCGGGCCAGATACCTATGCCTCCGCTTAGGCACCGCTGCTTATGATCTTTACACGGAATATGTAATTTAAGAGCTGAATTATGTTGTAACAATAATCCCAGATTTAAAGAGAATAGGACATCATTTGTGTCCAAGAAGTAACAAGTGTGTTTGTAAAGTTCTTAACCAAATGCATAAAGAACTACTCACATGAAAACCATACCTGCCGCAAACTACTCTCCAGTTAATGTAAAACCAAGAGAAAAACAATTAGTGCATGTCATATTCCATGAACCTGCATACACTTCATCTACAGAGGGCTCACTTTAGGGGTGTGTGATATGTATCGTTCACGATATCGCACACAGAGATTAACCGATATTGCAAAACTGCAATATCGGGTAATCGTGTGGAGCTTCCGGGAGGTGGGGTAAAGCAGCCCACTCAGCCCACTTAGAAAGAAAAGGAGAGAGACTCACCCGCGCAGCCGCAGTAACAGCCGATAGCTCATTAAAACGAAGTGAATATTCATGAGCATGAGGATATAGTGCCATATCAAATGTATAATGAACACTTGAAGTGTGACGTAAAACCACCACCTAGGAGCAAGGCGAGTGCGTAAATTGAATAACAGATACACCCAATAAATGTGTGAAACACATAAAGGTCGCATCAGATAATTTTTACTCCTGAAGAAGCTGCATTCGGCAGCGAAATGCATTGAGTAGAGGAGACTGTGGTTGGTCTGGCCCCTGGTAATGTGCTAAAGAGGTTATATGCGATTTGTTCTGGACTGTCAAACCGTTTGGGACATTGGCTAGCAACCCAGAAACTGGTGATGTCAGTGGCTCTGGATTCGCTAGCAACCCAGAAGCACTGAGAGAGCTTTTTCTGTACAGCACCTACCGGCGATTAGCCGGCAGACTGTAATGAGCGGTGCTTGCATGCAAGCACCGCTCGTTATAGTCAAAGAGCCAGTTGCAACCATCAAAAGAGCCACATTTGGCTCGAGAGCCATAGGCTGCAGACCCTTGGTATAAGGTAAGTATTTTAACTGTTGTTTTTTATTTTTTCACTTTAGTTCTCCTTTAAGGAATTAGGAAATGTGGCAACCTGCCTACTAAAAGATAAAATGTTCTCTCTTTTTCATTAAAAAAGCGCAAAACAAATGGACACTATATAGTGCCGTATCAAATGTATAATGAACACTTGAAGTGTGATGTAAAACCACCACCTAGGAGCAAGGTGAGTGTAAATTGAATAACAGATACACCCAATAAATGTGTGAAACACATAAAGATCGCATCAGATAATTTTTTCTCCTAAAGAAGCTGCATTCGGCAGTGAAACGCTTCGAGCAGAGGAGACTGTGGTTGGTCTGGCCCATGGTAATGCGCTAAAGAGGTTATATGTGATTTGTTCTGGACTGTCAAACCATTAGGGACATTCACTGGATTGGGCTGTTTCAGCCCTTTAAGTGGCTTTTTTGCTATAACATCTAAGCTCGTTTTGTGTGGTTTAAACATTGTGTGGCATCACTGAACAGTTTGTCAACGGGAAGATATCTGCAGCAAAGCTATTATTGATCGCTGGTTATTTCACTTGCATCTGGTGAGCAGCTAGTATATACTTTGCTGTCTGGCATCATTTTATTTGTTTCACACATTTATTTGGTGTATCTGTTATTCGATTTATGCGCTCACCTTGCTCCTAGGTGGTGGTTTTACGTCACACTTTAAGTGTTCATTATACATTTGATACGGCACTATATAGTGTCCGTTTGTTTTGCACTTTTTTATAGATCTTAGATGTTTTTGGTTGGATTTGAGAATTTTCCGTTTGAAGAAAGAAGCTGCAATTTACACTTTTGAACTTTTTTTTTATTATATATTTATATTGGTTTATATCTTTATATGTTTTTAGCGCTACACAGAATTTTCTTTTTTTGTTCACTAATCTCTTTTTCATTAGCTAATTGTAACAACTACAATAGGGATTCTACTAAAAATGCTTGGTTTGCTTGGCTGGTTAAGGCTGGGTTCACACGAGTGTAAGATGCGCAACGCATCATACACTCATGTGAAGAAAAAAAATACACAGAGCGTATTTCTCAATTGTACTTACCAGCAACAGTGTGAACGCTCCCTTGGCATTCACATCACTTCCTGTGTGTCGTATTTTGGGTGCGACATGTATATGCTGGCCAAAATGCGAGACAGTGTTCCGGACCCAGCGTATGAATCTCATACACTCGTGTGTCCGGAACTAGGTAAGTATTGTCGGCTTTCATTAAGAATTTTTTTTTTTTTTTTTTTTTTTACAGGAGCGTATGATGTGAACCCAGCCTGGCAAATCAGAAGTTATCAGCATGGAAAAATCGAAAACATTTTTATGATTTGGGATTAATACTATAAAACAAGGTTAAAGAGATAATGACAAACACTATTTGTAATTAAAACATTACTGGTTGATCTACTTTACAAAACAACTTAGAAGCAATATTTTAAACATTTAAAAAAAATCAAAATACAGATTAAATACAGTAAATTCTGTTTGTTTAATCTCTTGAATTGGCTGCAGATTGTAACATTTACTAATCAATTACTTTAATAGCAGTTACTTTCACAATCGTCACTATTAGCACATAATTACTCATCCAGAATCAATGCACAATGGGATCTGTGTTCCCTTTATCCAATCATCTAACCTTCTTGCTATAATATAAAGCAACAATGTCACAAGAGATTTCGAATGCCTTTTGTTGAAAATTGCCCATTACACACTGAAACTAAGCGTGTATGTAATAAAGCCAAGGTAATTTAAAAGTCCTAACCTTACATCGCTAAAATAAAAAAAGAAAGTATGATTCACTTTAATGGGGAGTTTGGTATAGCAATGGCAGAGGGTTACATGGATATGATAATCTGGTGTACCACTACAAACAGTCTAATTTGTTTTGCAAATTAGGGGTGAGAGCTCCTGGGGAAGATAAATGAATTTACAATCAGTGTCTTTTCTCCCCTGCTGCCTCCTTCTTCTTGCTCCAGCTGCTCTTCATTCTGCCGCTAATGAAATCTCAATCTGGATAGAGTTCAGGCAACAATGTTGGGAGCACTTCTGGTCTTGCTTACACCAATGATGAAGGAAAGAAAGTAGAGTCAGGATCATGGTGTTTTAATCGGCAGGATGAAGAGCAGTTGGCTCAGAAGACACAGTAGGCAACATTAGACATGAATCAGGAAGTTCAATTACGGTATCCCTTCCAGGCTCCCTTACTCTTAATTTGCAAAGTGCCTTAGTTCTTCTTTAATTAAAGACTTTAAGACTTTTTTGTCCCTTTAAAAATAATGACAGCTGATTATCGCTACTGCCATATGTGGAATATCTTTAGCCACTTAGTTACATAATTAGTAAGGCTGAAAATAAAGACATCAAGTCCGTGAAGTTGGTCTGTAAAATGTCCAATGTTACCATATATACCTGTGGACTGATTGATCAAAAACACTGGAATGAGGCTGGTATAACAAAATAAAATATGTTTGTGGATTTTAACTACATGAAGGAAGGCTGTGGTTTTCCTGTGCTGGGAATATGTCCAAAAGCAAAGGGGAAAAATTGATGACAAAAGCTTAGAACAGTCAACAGCAACTCCTAAGCATGCTTACAGAATATATAGATAAAGATTTGGCCAGATAATGTATCCCCTTACACAATGCACTTTGAAGCAAGGAATGTATTTGAGGTTACTGAGCTTTTAATGAATTGTCTGAAAATGAAACCTGTATTGACATTAATGAAGACTTATTTCAATACAAAGTCCTCCACCCAACAGACTCAAGTAAAGAATTACTATTAAACTTAAACCATATATACATGTTCATTTTTTGCACACAATGGATGACAGGCTGACACAGCTGGGAAGACTGGATTAAACACAAAAGCACTGACAACTGTGTCATTTAATAGTTACCTTGCGAGGAACAGGAAAGTGTTTCTTCACTTCTAACTGAATTGTTTTTGAAGCTCAATGCTGCCAAGTACTGCAAATTTATCCTGGCTCGAATGCTCAATCAAACTCACTGTCATAAAATGAATACCATTTTTTTTCTTTATGGCAAATCTTTTATTCATATAACTTCTAGAAAAACACTTAGAAACTCCTATGTCAGGGGCGTGCACATCTAGACCAACAGAAAGAGGCAAGGAATGATCACTCTACAATCTAACTTGACAGGAACACAAATTATACAGACTTGAAAAATAGGAACTGTTTGGTCAAACAGAAATTACCGTAATGCAGGACTCTCAATTAACATTAAACAATAAATGCACAAGACAGAAGAGATCTTAAAAACAGCAATTCCATGCACCATTCTGCAAACAATGCAGTTGATGGTATCATAATGATAAAATGGGTAGAAGGATTTGCTTTAATTAATGCTTCCTTTCAAACACTGCTTACATTGCAGAAGAAATTCCATAGCAGGTTGTGTAGGTGTCTTGTGAAATCCAAACTGCACCACCACAAACAAATTTAAATTTGTGTATTTAATGCATTGGTCACAAGACCACCACCTCATTCCAACTACAGTCAGAGCCAAATTATATTTTCTGATAAGCATCTTTAGCAGCAGTTACGACATCACAGCCACATGAAGTAAAACTTAAATAGTATGTAAACCCTGTCTATAAAGAAAGCCCCATTTACCTATTGTCAAGCAACAAATTGATTAATAAACTCCTGACTCACCTCTTAACTCAGCAGGGCTCAATATCCCCCTGCAACTGCATTGTCTCTGTAAACAGGCTCCATGTAAAGGCAGTGTAGGATTAAAGCCACACCGCCTCCTCTTCCTGGCTTCTCTCTCCACAGCCTACCACACAGGCAGTCGGACAGGTATTATTTGCGCATGCTCAGGGTTATAAACAGGCTTTGAAGATAAAGAGAGGGGGAGATGTTTTCCCCACAAGAATGGCTCTCGGTATAGTGAGGGATGTCACTTGGGAGGCATGGCTTATTGGCACTGCACAGGAAGAGTCTATACGCAGAATGGGAGGGCAGGGCGATTTAAACAAGAGGCAAGTAGTACTGATCCCAAAATCATTTTAACATTTTAATGTTTACGTTGGCATTCTATATGTATACATGTCAGATAAAAACAATGTTTCTACCCAAACTTTTCATACCCTTTAAACATGCCAATGCTTTCTGGTAATGAACACAGGTTTGTAGCTTTCCAGTCAGGGTGATTATAGAAAGTGATTCATAATACTGTCTTCCTATACTTGTTTCAAGTAATTCAATCAAGACACTTGAATGCAACCCAAATATCACCACATCCTGTGTGCGTAGATAATTTGTATATTTGTATATCCATATATTTAGCATATATTTCATATACAGAAAAGGAACTTGGGAAAAACTGCCTTTTTTATATTTTAACCATTCCAATTTCTCATGTGGCCCCATGGGAAAATTAATTGCCCACCCCTGGTCTAAATCAAAGTTATTTCTATGCACATTACTGACAAATCAACCTACATCATATCTGATGCTCTTATAAAAACAGTGGAAGTAACATTCACAGAGCTGCCATGTAAGAATGGAAACACCCCAGTTTTTACTTTCCATTTAAAGAGGCTTACTTGTATACAATTCCCAGGAGGCATTGTAAAAAATCTCCCTATGTGACCTAAGCTTTCAGTATAACATATGCTGAAATTTTGTTTGTGAATTTTCTCATTGATAGTCAATTCACAGTGCAGTGACCATGCATAAAGTCCAAAGGGATAACAAATTAGTCTCTCTGCAGTGCTGCTTTTCAGTTTTTTCTTTTTAAGAATAACAAGTACAGAAAATGTAAAATGTTGTTAATGCCATAGAGTATTTTTTTTTCTAATACATACAAGGAATGTGGATTGTTTTTCTTTGGTCAGAAATAAATTATTTTAACGTCTGATGATACTACCAGAAACATAACTTTTAATGCTGTTATTCTTTATCTCCACTCACTATGCTTTAGGTAAGAATGTTTAATATCTATTAACCAATTACAACTTCTGAGTAAATTTTAAAGTTAAAGTTGTTTTTCCTTACCTCCATGCTAGTGAAAAAGAGAATATTCTCACCCTAGTCTCTGTTTAGACAATTATATTTATAACTATGCTTTTATTGAGAATGCAAGCACAAAAATATCTCAGCAAGATAAGTATTATTACATGGAAAAAACTGAAATATTTGTCTGCCTAGAGCAGGGGTCAGTAACCTATGGCTCTTGAGCCAGATGTGGCTCTTTTGATGGCCGCATCTGGCTCTTTGACTGTAACGAGTGGTGTTCACATACAAGAACCGCTCATTACAGTCTGCCTGCTAATCGTCATCAAGCGCTGTAGAGAGACAAAGCTCTCTCAGCACTTCCGGGTTGCTAGACAATCCGGAGCCGCAGACGTCACTGGCTTTCGGGACAATAGCCAATCCGGAACCTCTGACAAAGAGTCTGAGAGAGCCGCGCGTGTATGGCTCTCTCAGCCCTAAAGGTTGCCAATCCCTGGCCTAGAGAATGTGGGGAGTTTATCTATCACAACATTAGACTGGAGTGGAAAGCACTGAGCATTAGGCAGTCTCTGGAATAGCAACATTTCTACAGTATCCTTATGTTGACAAATTTTAAGTAATACTATCTAAAATATCTACATTGAAAAAATCCTATCCCTGGCCATGATAAATTATCTTTATTATAAGTATGACAAAATAGATCTGCTTGTTTATGAAAGTAAATAATTTTATACCACTAAAAAAATGAAAATGTACCTGTCACCTCAAAACTTTAATACTAATTTAGGTTGTACTAATGAAATAAACATTTTTGTAAATATATACAGTATGTATTTTAAAAAATCTACCTTTATACAGCATTTCTCTTCATCTTCCCTGTCAGCCTGCCTTTTTGTAGCTCCTCCAATCAGATCCCTGCTAGATCGTGATTTAAGGGATCTGATTAGAGGAGCTATAATGTCAATCATCATTTAGACATGCCCACCCGACTCGGGAAGGAAAAGGCAAGATGACAGGGAAGATGACAGAGAAACGCTGAATAAAGGTACATTTTTTTAAATACATATATATTTACAGAAACATTTCATTAGTACAATCTAAATTAGTATTAGTTTTGAGTTGACAGGTGCATTTTAACATAGAACAATAGCTGGTCTATTATATTTCTATATAGTATAAGACATATAAGATAATGTCACAGCAAAAAATAAATAAAATCACAGCACTGCAAGATAGAAATGCCTAAAGAGATTTTAACAGGAGAGTGGGAGAGAAATGAAGGGCTAGTGATGCAGAGCAATTTGAACTTATTTAAATAATTATGTAAATTATAACATCTAAAATATGTAACTACATACATTATGTCATATGTAACACCACAAAATAAAGCTAGTGTTAATTACATTAAAGGGTCATGTCTTATTGGGATCGACAGTATAATATACAAGTTTTTTTTAATATATATTTAGTCTAAAATAAACATTTTTCCTTATATATGATTATTTTTTTAAGCTGTTTGTCCTGTTATCAGCTTCTGAATATACAGGTTTCTCCTTGGACAAGCAGTCCATGCATTCCTAATAGAATCCCCTGCACCATTTGTTATACTTATATCCTCAAAATCAGAAGACACTTTGGGCCTCTTTGCCAAAAGTCCAAATAGTTGCGTAGAGTTGTGAATTTGCATCTATTCGCAACTTCCCCATAGACGTTTATTGACTAAAATCTGCTAAGTTGGGAATACAAGACTAATTCGGGTGACTACACTAGTCGCGAATTTCCGGAGCTCTTCACATCACTTTGCGTTCACGTGCACAGGTACTTCTACTATTGACTAAGCGGAGGAGTGGTGCAAAGGTGCGTTTTTGACTAGGTGAACTGCTCCGAATTCACCTGTTTAACTTTGCCACTTCAGATTGGTGAATTAGGGGGTTGATGGCAGGGCTCCAATGTTGCATAAAGCGACTATTCATTCAAAAGTAACAATGGTGACTGCAATTAAATTACAACATGAACTAGGGACAAGGTGACATAGAAATAGATAGAATATTCACAGAATACAGTTAGTGGGGTATAGTGAGACGGATGTTACTGCACTCTGCATGACTTCTCATCCTACTTCTATCAGAATGACAACATCACACTACGCATAAGACAGCGTTTGCCGCTGTTCGCCTGTTCGGCAAGTGCATTCTCCACTGAGAAGTGAATTAGCATCTATTTTGGAAATGCGACTCGAACTGTAGTGAGATGAATTCTGACTTTTCTCAATGAGGCCCTTTCACAGGAAGCAACCACACCATTTATGAACCAATGAACTTGCTTTAATTCTATAGAGCAGTTTTTCAAGACTTTTAAGATTCTTGATACACGACTCTCTAGGGCAGGGATGGCGAACCAATGGCACGCGTGCCACGCGCGCCATCGCCATCCCTGCTCTTTCTTTAGATCCCCTCAACAGCGGATCTGATATAGGCTGCAGAGCTGACCTGACAGTTTTCAGGTCGGATCCGCAGGCTATACTGAAGGAGGCACTCGCGATGGGTCGCTCTTCTCCCACAAATAGCTGGCCGACCTCCTACTTCCCCAGCAGTGCAGGCACGATGACATCATTTATTAGCGCCTGCACTGCTGGGGAAGTAGGAGGCCGGCCGGCTCTTTGTGGGAGAAGAGCAAGCCATTGCACGCAGCCGTCACCTCTGCCTTCAGTACAGGCCACGGACCCAATCTGATAGTTTTCAGGCAGGATCCGTGGCCTGCACTGAAGAAGCGCACACGAGCAGGGGAGTTCTCCTCCCTCGATGCGTGTGCGCTCCTCCCCCCGGTGCTGGCGTGATGACGTCAATCTCCAGCGCTGGCACTTAGGGGGATGCGCTCAGGGGTGGCTTCACCTTTTTGGCACGGAGTGCCAAAAAAGGTTCGCCACCACTGCTCTAGGGGAAGGTTGGACAAGGAGCAAATATCAGAAAAATACACTCAGAAGGTAACCACACTAAGAGGGGAATTCAGAATAGTCCGAAGTGAGGTGCGGAGTGTTTGCCTCACTTCAGACTGACTGAGATCTCGCAGTTAACTGTCGGTCAAAGGGCGCAAAAATTAGCCGCGGCTCACAGGGAAGCCAAAGTGGCGGCCGCGCCAAATAGCCGCGATTCAAAGAGAAGATGGAGGTCGGCTCAAGAGGGAGTGGCAGTATGGATCGCGGCAGAAATGACACCCAGCATAAAGTCGCAGCTAGTAGGGAAGACCCTGGGAGAGGTAGGCAAACCGAAGGGGGGCTACTGGAAAGCATATGGGGGAACACTTACCTTTTGTCTGAGTGTCATTTAAGCTATTTTAAGCCGAATGACAAGCAGAAAAATGCTGTGACTCTTCCAAATCCTCTCAACCTGTGTGTTCAGGGAAGGTTGGATGCCAGTACCAAAGAGTACCTTCAGTGACAATCAGCTCTGGAGACAGGTCACTGGATTTACACACACACACACCCCTGTGTGTTCAGGGGGAGGGTGGAGGTGCCTGAGTCTGCTGTAACAGAGTCTTCTGCAGTCACACTTGCCATCCTGTGAGTTCAGGAGGGAAGTGGAGCAGGCACAGATATAAAGAGCAGAGTAAATCATACTCTCCAATCCCACGGAGGGGGTAGACGGCGGAGGGCTCAGAAGTGTTACCGATCCCCTGTCATACCCACGGGTGTCAGAGCCTAGCTCCGACCAAAGAAATGCTCCATTCTGTTGCACAAAAACTGGTCACTGCCTTCTTGGACAAAGGACACTATAAAAATTGGAGATTCTCTTCCTGTGCTCAGGGGTAAAGCCCCAAGGGAAGAGTCTCCTTTCTTTCCTAGTGACCTGCCTCCAGTGGGAGGGAGCTTTACTCCATGGTCCTGTGTCCCCCAAGAGATTGAGAGAAATGAACTTTTTTGATCTTACCAAATTGCTGCAATGAAACAAAGAGTGAAAAATTTAAAGGGGTCTGAATGCTTTCCATTCCCACTGTGTATATATATATATATTTTTTTTTTTTTTTATTACAAAAATGATTGTTTTGGACTAAATATTGAAAATAAATGCTCCAAAAAATAATTTTACATATACATGCAGAGAAAAGACTTTGTATGAAATCATTGCACACAGTGTTTATAAAATGAGAACTGGAATTATGAATTCATTTTCAAACCATTAAAAAAAAAGGTTTTCTTTTTGCATATGAAAAGCAATTCATAGTACAAATCTGCTTCCATCCATGGGTAACTACAGTTTTCTATGCAAAGCAGCTTCTCCATAAAGAAAGAGACTATCTGCATATGTTGCCATGTTTTACATTTTCCTATACACCAGTCAGGAGAGTTCATTAAAGTGCACCTGTCACCTGGCAATTGTTATAGTAAAGTACATCAATCGATAATGTAAATAATAAAGTCTATTATTAAAAAACCCTCAAGATTATTAAATAGATCTTATGGTAAGGTTTTCCAGATTTCCAGATCTGGTAGTTGACATTTTGGTTAGGACCTGCCATTCAAAATCTATTAACACGCCTCCAAATACTCTGGTTCCTTTCTTCCTCTGCCAAATCTCTCCCATGCGCACTAGATCTAATCGGGGATGTGCATTGGGCAACAGTACCTAAAGCATGAAATGCTAAACTTAGCACTGCAGCAATACCTGCTGATATTGCTGCAGCACTAAAAATCCCACACCTCTCACACCACCCTAAAACATCCCCCTAACCCCCCCATATCATAAAGTAAATGGTTATGATTTAAAAACCAATAATTTCCATATATTATTAATAATAAATAATTAGTATAACCTAAATAAACTCCATCTACTAGGACCCCACATCTCCCCCCAGCATCAGCGCCCATCAACGCTATTGAAATCATTAACCGGCAAGTAAGCGGGTAATTATTTAAAACCCAATTATTTCCATAGTGCTACTATAATACTAGCTGTATGGAAATAATTAGTACAAACTAAATAAACATTGAAAAGACAAGTAGGGTTGCTCAATCCACTAATGTTCAGTGTAAAGACGGAGGGTGCCTGGGAGTAGAAGGCCCAATGTTAAGCACATACAAACGGTGGCTCCGGCACTCCAGTGTAGATAAAAACATCCAAGATTTATTAAATAACGTTAAAATCCAAGCATCAAAAAAAGTGAAAAAAACAAAACATGAAGCACCCTCATAACGTTATTTAATAAATCTTGGATGTTTTTATCTACACTGGAGTGCCGGAGCCACCGTTTGTATGTACAAACTAAATAAACCCCAGCCAGCAGTAGTCCCTGGGACCCCCACACCTCCTCCCAACATCACCTCTCACTTATTTAGGTTGTACTAATTATTTCCATAGCACTATTATTACAGTAGCACTATGGAAATAATTAGGTTTTAAACCATAACCACTTACTTGCCGGTTAATGATTTTAATAGCACCGGATGGGGGCTGATACAGGGGGGGGATGTGTGTGTGTCCCAGGGTCCACTGCTAGCTGTGGTTTACTTACTGTATATGAGAGAGCACGTTCACATAAACACGCTTGAGAATATATCGGGAGGAAGCAACTTGTTAGTTGTACACATGACGCTTCCTCTTAACTTCTCCTGACCCAACACCAGAAACACCCGACCATCGGGCTGACAGGGAAGATAACAGTGAGGAATGCTGTATAAAGGTACATTTTTTAAAAATACATCTATATTTAAAAAACTTTTATTTCATTACTAAAACTTCATCGAGTAATCACGTTTTGATGTGACAAGTGCACTTTAATAGGCTGCCACCATTGTACAGACATTTATACTGCTCCTTTTTCAATTTCAACATTGCTTTTCACCTGCTCTGACACAACATGCTTCCTATGTTCACTTCCAATACTGATGAATGCCTTGGTCAATTCTCAGCATGTTACCAAGTCAAGCATTACTATCTTGGAAAAACTGCAGTCCTCTGCACATTGTAAAGCAACTCTGAACGATAAAATCCATACAATGCAAACTGAATAAGTACTGTGTGACCAGACTTACAAACTTTGTAGGAATGTGCAGGTAAGAATGAGAAATGACTCTCAAGACTTAGAAGATACCTCCTTTGAAATGTGCTACAAAGACTGACAGAACTTCTTTAACAAAAGACTTGGAAGAACATTTCAAGCAAAGTAACAAACACATGGTTGGACTGCCTAAGTCCATACACTAAGGGGGTTGTTCACTATATTTTCCCATAATAAAGTCGCAACTGCGACAATACTCTCATTATAAAGGCACGACTGGGACAGCAGCAGCCTCTTGCAACGGTCTTTATCTGGTGTTCCCATCTATATGCAACAATTCGGACTTTAGTGAATAACCCCCTTAAGTATGCAACACAGGGACTTGAGCCACTTGCACTTCTCTCCATTCAGAGCAAGCAAACGGACATCTTATGCTGTAAAAATGAAGAAAAAAAAAAAACTATGAAAAGTGCCACTAAAGGTATGAGTAGTCAAAGTTGCCCTGAAGAATTTATGTCCGCACTAAAGATAAAGTGCATTAACCCTTTGACTACATACCCGGTACCTCTAACGGGGTAGCTTCGGGTGGCCAGAACTACCTACCCTGTGAGAGTCACGGGGTACATAGTCAAAGGGTTTCAGCACTACACCAGGCGTTTTTTCGCTGGTGTAACGCTGGAATCCATAAGGGGAAAGACAGATCTGTCTTTCCCAATGGTTAGAGGCAGGCTCATGTGACCCGATCGGTCACATGAGCCAATAGGAGACCAGGAGTACACATAATCAGTACTCCCGGTCTCACTTCCTGATCCCTAGCTAGCAGGCAGCAAGTGGCTCGCAGCTCTGCTGGTAAGTGTGGGTTAGGGCTCCACATGGCCCCCAGACCCCCCCCACATTACCCCCG
>WMED01016429.1:0-13320 GCA_019650415.1 Pipa parva
GCGACAGCCCCAAAACATCACTGCTCTAGAGGAGATCTGCATGGAGGAATGGGCCAACCTCGTGTAGACTTACAGAAAACGTTTGACCTCTGTCATTGCCAACAAAGGATATATAACAATGTATTGAGATGAAATTTTGTTACTGACCAAATACTTATTTTCCACCATAATTTGCAAATAAATTCTTACAAAATCAGACAATGTGATTTTCTGGATTTGTTTTCTCAGTTTGTCTCCCATAGTTGAGGTCTACATATGGTGTCAGTTACAGGCCTCTCTCATCTTTTTAAGTGGTGGAACTTGCACTATTGGTGACTGACTAAATACTTTTTCCCCCACTGTATATATATATATTTAAAAATAAAAGGGCAGATCTCTTGAGCTTGAAATTGCAGAAAAATCAGAGGCAAATATAATTCCTTTAATGGAATGTGACCTACTGTGCATATACTCCATGAACTTCTTATAAGCAAGCATTCTCTCCTTCCTGTTGCTCACATACAAGGTCCTTCAACCTTTTTATTAAGAGACTGGCTTTCTCATGGGCACAAAGGGGGGAAACAAAAGAGGATCTTGTGTGAGAAAATAGTGCTGAAACAAATCATTTTTTTCCAGTTCTGGACAAACTCCAGGAATCAGAAAGACAAGGTGATGCAGCCAATAAAAGAGACTGAGATCAGAGTTAAAAGAGCTGACCTTTGGCCTGGCTTCAGCTGTCACATCTAACAGACTAAGGCAGGTGCTTTTATCACATCTTGTGACAGAGCAACCTTTCATTCTGGTGCAAAAGTAAGACAGAAGCTACATTTTATCTGACAGAAGAACAATGCACAATCCATTTCCAATTCTTACTATTTGTGGCCCCATATCTGTTAGTTTAAATTTAATTCGCACCTCTAATAACTATTCTCAAAGCAGGAGTTGCACTATCATACCTACTGTTTTTAACTACAATATCAAGTATCCCCAACTAGCTACTGGGTGTTTCAGGGTATAAGAAACTGTAGGTCATCACTGCAAATGAGCATTTATTCCATTTATTCTGAAAACATCCACTACAGAGGCTGGCTCTAAACTTTGTAAAGACAAAATCTGTGACATCCATTTGTAAGTACTGGCACATGCATTCCCTTACTGGCACATGCATTCCCTTACTGGCACATGCATTCCCTTACTGGCACATGCATTCCCTTACATGCACAGCAACATTTATAAATCCTTCCTATGTTTACTGCATTTCCAAGTATAAATACTTGTGGTTTTAAATCCAACTGCTAATCAAATTGTTAATTGTGTTAAATCTCCAAACCTGTAAGAAGTCTCTGTTACTTAAAATATAAATTTTATATTTATATAAATATAAACAAAATATTTGCAGTTCTAAAACATATTCACCACCCCTGTATGGCAGGCGGGCAGGTAGTGCGCTTTCTTTAATTCTAAATTTCAAAATTATTGCAATATGTAAGAAAAAGCTCAAACATTTAATATAATTAATGCCATTCTGGAAGCTGGAGAACCTCTATAACCTTAGAAAGTAAAAAATCAGAACACAGCTTTTTATGCTTTCAAAATATTCTTTATATCGTCTCAGCAAATAATTTGTTTGCAATGATTACGTTGCACATTTTTAAGCACACTGTAACCCACTTGAGGCAAAACGCACAGTGAGGCTCCCTCAACCCTCTTTTGGAAGCCACTTGGAACCCCCCCCCCCCCCCCCCCCCCCCTCCAGAGTTTAGGCAAAACTAGCCAACTGCGCATGCATTTATCTGGGGGGCAGGTCTATGTGAAGGACCATCGTCACTTACATAGACTCGGACATGAGCAGAGCAGCGATGTATTCATCTGATTATCCTGAGCTAAGGATCATTAGATGAATACTGATCTAGCAGCAGTACATTTCTGCTGCTAGATCGATGAGATAAGTATGGTTCACCACTATAATTTCCCTTTAAAAAGAATCTCCAACTTCCAGAGTGGAATTAATTATATTGAAGGTTTGAGCTTTTTTCTTACATATTACAATAATTCTGAAGTACATCTTTGAAATTTAGAATTAAAGATAGCACACTACCTGGCTGCCTGCCATAATATCATGATGAATTGGGCAGGCAGAGGGCTATGTTTAATTCATTATTGCTCAAAAGCATTTCGCAATTTGCGACACAAAACCTACGGCCCCAAGTAATCCCTTTCAGTTAGTATGGATGGCTGGTCCTAAAGACCACACTGTAATCAAATAAAACATTGTAATTCCCCTATCATCAAGTCACTATGGTTAAAACAAAACATATTCAACTTGCTCCTGGGTACAATATTTTTCACATATACCATTGGCACAGAAATGTACTGTTACTTCTTAAACCAAATGGGTAGAGAAAAACATATGGTGTTTACTTCTTACTGGAATTTGTAACCTCCTCAGTTTGTTTGTTCTGAGGTTGGATATTTCTCTTGTGTGGCCAAAAACAACAGTAATTCCTGTTAAACTAGCCTTCTTCTCTTCAGTCATACATATGCTAAAATAGCTGCCAGACTCTTGTCTAGATTTAGTACTGATATCATTTGTTTACTCGCATAGTAATAGTCTAATGATGTAGACTTGCAAGGTGTTAAGTAATGCACAGAAAAGGTCAATAATGCATTTTTATTTAATAACCCGATGTCTCAGGGGGTTATTCACTAAGGTGCGAATTCGACTGTCGAATTCGCAAACAGCGGATTCCCATAGCATATCCACTACAAATTTCCCCCCTTGTAGAGTCGCGACAATTTTCTCATAATAAAGTTGCAACAATTTTCCCATAATAAAGTCGCGACTGCGACAATATTCTCATTATAAAGACGTGACTGCGACAGTAGCAGCCTATTGCAACTGTCTTTATCTGGCGAATTCGCACCTATACGCAACAATTCGGACTTTAGTGAATAACCCCTGCATTGTTTGGTCTGATATCACAGTTATATGTTACATTTCTTTTTATTATGGACTTTAATATGCTTTAATATATTGTGCAATAAGCATTTCCTGGCTATCCTGACAGGAAACAAGTAGGCAATTTATCAGTAGTGGCAAAAATTGCAAAACTCTACTTAACCATAGCAACCAATCATCAATAAAGCATTCACTAGTTCCCTGACAACAAATATCTGTTTGCCCTGGGTTACTGGATCCTGAGAAACTTTTGATGCATTTCCCCTGAACTATGAAAGCTTTACACTAATTGGCCTAGTCATGTCAAAGATTTCCATAACTGTGTATCCGGAGATTCCAGTTTTTTAAAGGGGAACTATAGTCAGATTACAGGTAATGTGTGTTTGATGAGTACCGGCCACTTTTCCATGAAAGGGTACCCTCTTCCTGGACATTTTTGCCTAATGTGTAAAGTAATGCTTGCGCATAAGTTAATCTCATGCATTCCAGGAATATAACAGTATAGCTAATGAGGCCAAAAAGTCAGCATGCTGCTTAACCAATAGCAGTCAGGCACCTTTTCCTTCTGTGTTTTGCAGTTATATCACACATATATCCTGGTGCGGGAATTTATCAGTGCTCTGTTAGAAATCAACCAGCTTCACATGAAACATCTACTGGGGAGAAACACTTCTCACTAAGGTATAGTACTGCATAAAAGATAATAGTAGATAGTAATCTGACTATAGTTATCCTTTAAATACAGCCTAGAAATCAGAACAAACCAGCATACATGACATGTTTTAAACGGTCAATTGTCAGATGGATGTATGGTCAAAATGTATGGTCAGTATAAGGCATAATGAAGCAATTTCTATTTGTCATACCTCTTTCCAATTTGCAACGTTTATTCCTTTTCTTTTCAGATTTTTGTGGTAAAGCTACTGTATCTATAAAGCAGGGAAGATATTAATGCCTTATGTTTTAATTGTTTACTGTACTCTAGTGGGACACAGAAGATAAGTCCATTAATCACCACGATTGCATTTTACCAAGACAGCCCAATAATGACCATATCCCCTTTAAAGTTATCATACTTTAACAGGGCCTTGCTGGCTGTTTTGTAGCTGTGCAATTTTTAATTAGGCTCATTATTGTCTATGTTGCAAAATAAAATAGCCTGTGTGGATTAGGTAATTAATATTATTTTTCCATCTCCGCTACAAAACAGTCAGTGAGACCCTGGCATTATATAGGCAAATACTAGTTAACTTTTTTTCCATTTAACATCACTGAGGAAATAGGCCACCCTCAGACCACAACCCTTTTGTGTAAACTAAATTCCTTTACAAGAAAGCCAATATATTTTGTGATGTGAAAATCATACCTTCTCTGCCTCTAAACAGGAATATGTATGTATGTGGTGTTCTTAAATTTATGTAGGTGTGATGGTGTGTTGGAGAACCCACAAACTTATCACTTCGGGTCACATCATACTAGTAGTAGCAAATTCGTGACTCTGTATTCAATAAGTGGTGGATTCCATTACCAAATTTATGAAGGCACTGGAAATGCAAATTATCTATACACGCGCACACCATAGAACATGAAGAGTTCCGTAGGTCCACAACCGTCGTAAGTGTACAAGCAGGATGTGGATTTAACGCATTGCAGTTTACAGAAGATCGGAAAGTGCAGAATGGATGCAAATTCAGAACAGTATGCGACAGATTTTGATAAATAACTCCCTTTATATCTAAAACACTCCCTGCCACTAATCCCCCTCCCCCACGTATACTGCCACTAGTTTTAGTGAATTCCTGAGATCACAACTAATCTAGTACAATATGAGATTATGGGTGTACCTACCCATGAACAAGTCAGAGATAAATTGCCTGGATAGCTACACCTCTGTGCTGACTCACTCTGATAACTGCACTTTTACCTGTACTTTGTTTGCTAGTTTAGTTTTAGCTTAGACTGAGCTGGAACACATTTATAGCACTTTTCAAATATTAGAAAGGGGAGTGCTTTTGGGCAGTAGCTCACCCTCTGATGCCTCAAACACAAAGAAAAACAAACCATGACCCAATCTTTTCAACGGGTGACAAGCAGAAAAACAGCTGGTCTTTTCTTTTTAATTGATGCAGTTTACTGAATTTGTTGCATTAGAATGATTTAGATCAGTTTGTCCAAATTTAGAATCCATTTTGATGATGACTTCGCTGCCAACATAAGAATACAGTACTTATTGTGCCTTTGCCCTTAAAGAGACGCTTCACTGACACGTTATGGATTATGGAGAAACATCAAAAAGAGCACCCCCAATTATTGCAATAGTGTCCCCAACAAAGCACTTTGTGTTATTATCACATGCAGTTAGTTGTGGTACAAAAAAAACAATATGGAAACAAATATTTAAAAAAATTGATATACAGATAATATATATATATATATACAGTATATATATATATATATATATATATATATATATATATATATATATATATATATATAGATATAGACATGTTTAAACAAAAAAAAAATGAAAAAACTGAAAATTAGATACTTTCTAAAGCCGAGGTCTATTTTTCAATTCAATATTAAAGCAATAAAAGTAAAGCACAATTCCAATGCATGCGTGAAAGGATGGCTCTTTAATACATTATTTTGTGTGGAGTAAAGATGAAGTAGTTTATATTAGGTCACGCTTATACCTGAAGTGTGCTCTCTTATAATAGCTTCAGTTATACAAAATTTCACCTTCAAGCAGAATGATGTGAAAGTGATGTTTCGGGAACATACAGACTGATTTATTAAATGCACAGTTATAGTAGGAGGTTTGAACCTTTGGCAAAACATACCTAATATTAAAGAAGAACTAAAGCTAAAAAATAAAAAAAGACATATTAAATACATGCCTCATAGTAAGCTGAATTGCTGTAGTCACAGCTTGAACTGTGCTGTATTTTCATTGCACCAAGCAGGACTTCTCACCGCACTTCACACACAAGATTCAGCCCGAAGCTCCATCCGCTTGTCAAATCGACGGTCCAAAAGGCTTCAAATGTTATTGAGAGGACAATGACAATTCTCCCCTCAATGAATGTGATGACGTTTGAAGCCTTTTGGACAGCTTACTATGAGGTATGCATTTAATATGTCTTTTTTATTTTTTAAATATTATCTTTATTTTTTTATTTAAATAGAGCAGTGTCAAAATTATAAATGAACTGTCATCTCCTTACTAACTATTTGCATGACCATCATCTACCAGACCCTTTACAATCTGGTTTTTGGTCAGGGCATTCTACAGAGACTGCTCTGTGCAAACCTGTAAACGATCTCCAGATTGCCAAAGACAAGGGACAATTTTCTATTCTTACTCTTCTGGACCCATCCTCTGCATTTGATACAGTTAATCACTACCTACTTGCTCACATTCTCAACACACTTTGGGGGTTATTCAGGAAGCTCCGAAGTGAGGTGCGTAGTGTTCGCCTCACTTCGGAAAAACTGACATGCGCATGCTGATGTCCTGCGCGCGGACATCAGCACGCGCATTAAAGGGATTCCCCTCCTGGCGAGGAGACTCGAGTGCTGTTGCCGGGAGGGGAATCCCTTTAATGCGCATGCTAATGTCCGCGTGCAGGACATCAGCATGCGCATGTCAGTTGTTCTGAAGTGAGGCGAACACTACGCGCCTCACTTCGGAGCTTCCTGAATCACCCCCTTTATGTCCGTAATCAAGCTGCATCTTGGCTGACTTCCTACCTTTTTGATCGCTCCTTCTTTGTCTCCTGTGTTAATGATGCTTCCTCTCCTATCCCACTTAGTGTGGGGGTGCCTCAAGGCTCTGTCCTTGGTCCCCTCATGTTCTCCCTGTACCCGCTTTCCCTGGGTGACATCATCAGCTCATTTTGTCTTAAATACCACCTGTATGTGGATGACACCCAAATTTACTTATCTGCCCCTGCACTAACACCTGAAGTCAATACTAAAATCTCTAATTGTCTCCTGGCTATCTCCTCTTGGATGGCCCGGTGCCGTCTCAAACTAAATCTTGATAAAACGGAAGTGATTATTTTCCCTCCTAGACCTAGTCCTGCTCCCTCCTTTTCCATTTCAGTTGATGATGTCATCATTAACCCTGTTACTTCTGCATATTGTCTTGGGCTTCCTTCTCTAAGCACATTGCTACCACTGCTAAAAACTGTTGCTTTTTCCTTTGTAACTTTGCCAAGATCCATTCATTTCTCTCTCAGGCTGCTGCTAACCCCCTCATGCATGCCCTGATCTTATCCTGCTTAGACTATTGCAATGCTTTTCTAACTGGCCTTCCAGTTTTCCATATTTTCCAACTCCAGTCTATTCTAAATTCTACTGTTAGAATAATCTCCCTCTCTCCCCAGAAGCCTCCCTTCCAACTCCTGTCTGCTGCTTGGCTCCAGTTAATAAACGTATTATTTAAACTGTCCTAGTTTTGACATTTAAACCGCTTCACTCTGTTGCGCCTCTCTACATATCATCCTTTGTTTGCTTGTATGTGCCTAGCCATCAACTCCGCTCTTCACAAGGCAACCTCCTTCGGGAACCCCTCATCATGACTGCCCGTTATAGTCTTAAACCCTTCTCTCTTGCTGTCCCTTATCTTTGGAACCCCTCTACCACCGCCAAGAACAATCCATCAATATCTTCAAATCTAAATTAAAATCTTACCGCTTTGAGCACTAGCACTGGTTTTCATGTCTATACTTTATATTTATTCAACTATTTATTCAAAATTTATATTTTTTATTCATTTTCTTATTTAATTGGCATCTATAGCTGTTAATTTATTCTACTGCACTTATCACCCTCCTATCTGTTTATCTAATTCTTCCACCTATTTAGATTGTAAGCTTTATGGGGCAGGGACCTCCGTCCTCTTTTTTCAATCATGGCCTGGCATTTAGAGTGATGTATTTTGTTGATTACATGCTTGTAATTTACTTCACTTGTTCTTTGTTATGCACTTCCCTTGTCTGTATTATATCTGTATTGTTGGATTGTACAGCACTGCGTAACTTTGTGGCGCCTTATGTATAAAAATATACATACATGTGTTTCTAGGTTGAACTTTGGAGATAGCCCAGTTTTCACCATGTGGCATTTCTGGGCCTTAGTTAAAAAAATGTCACCTCTCAAAATCCAGCATTATAATATATGGAGCTAATTATGAATACTTTAGAAAAACTGTCTATTATCAGTTTGTCATTTTAAAGAGTAAAAACTTCAAAGGTTGATTCTGCACTTGTAAAGCAAGTTAAATACCACTTAACACCAGTTCTGTGCAAGCCTCAGCAGGTGATCCTGGGCTGGGGAAGCAAATATTAGGAGCTGCTACATAATGTAACTTAGGGTAAGGATATTTTTAAACTACCAAGTAAGTTGGGGGGTGAGGAGAATTGAAGTGTTTGTCAGGTGTATTTTAATTTTCCTGCTGGTCAAAGCACCAGAAAAATTGATTGCTATTTCTGTAATCTTCTCAAAATGTACCATTAGGCTGGAACACAACCCAATATTTTTCAGCGCTTAGAGTGGACCCAGTGTTGATATTGCAGTTCCTCTGGTCAGATTCCTCCAAATTCATGTTTTAGAAGATCTGATTGGTGGGACCACAACAGCTACTTCTTGACAACTTGGTAGAGCTCCAAGTTGTCAGGGAGCACTAAGCAAAGAGGGGGACTGTTCTGGATAGATAGTAAGCTGATGTAGGTGTCCTGCTTCCTCAACCTGGAAATTGAAAGGTCCATTTAATTTTAACAAGCTCACTAATTATTTTAACATTCTACCCACAAAAACAGGATGGAATTATTTACTATTTAAACAACTGAGTTCTGTTCACATTTATTTGAAGTCATTTTCATAATAGCAGCAGCTGTGCCACCCACAAGAAATCCACCTATTACAATGTTTTACTGTCAGGCTATTGGAGTTTTCAGTATAGGTACCATTGTATGTAAAAAACTGATTCCAGCTGTATTTGAGATCATGCACAGAAGAGATATGTGAAAAAGAGGTGTATATAGTTAAAAGAACTTAACAAAGGCATCCCATTATAAAGTACATTGTCAGTTTTGTATTGCACACCTGGCTTTGATTGTAAAAAGTCAAAGTTTCTAAAAAAAAAAAAAAAAAGGAAAACGATAAAGGAATGTAAACTAGTTATGAAAGAATATTTACCTCAGCGGTTTGGTTTTCCAAAACATACTGAGACATATATATCAAGGGGGTGAAACACCTTTTAGCTTTTTGCACACCTATTTTACTTGACGCTTAATACGTTTATTATTTCACTCTATCATTGTCTGAAAAAGTGTAAGATGAACACTAACCTTAACACCAGGAGAACCATGTATGCTCTCTCCAAATGGTGACATGGGTTTCATATCTTCTGGACTGTAACCTCTACAGACCTTTAAGTGAACTGAATTTTGTTGAGAAGGTGGAACTTGATAAACAGTGTCTTGATAAGAAGTCTGGGGCACTTGATAAATCTGTTGCTGGATGAAGTTTTGAGGGAGCGCCTCTTGTTTGGAAAGGTCATGTTTTGAGCTGTCTGACACAGGGCCAATGAGAAGCTTCAGTCTGTTTCCAGGTGCAATGCCTTGCCTGCCATGTAAGGAGCACAGCCACCATCCTTCGAGTCCTCCAGTGTTCTGCTCAATTACTGTCAAGATGTCGCCCTTACGAAAGGAGAGTTCCTCTGGGCATTCAGGAGCATTGTCATACAAGGCCCTGGCCATAAGATTCTAAAAAGCAAAAAAGAAAGAATTTTTTATATTTGTTATTATCCTCTGAGATATTTTTTTACTAAATCTAATATATCTTCAAACTCTCTTTGACCTAAAGGGCGCTAAATCGTCATTTTCATCAATGATCAAGATGCAAGTATATGAACACTGAAGTTAATTTTCATAGCTCTTAGATATATTAAATATTTATTTCATTCACTCACAGAGAAAAAAGACAGAGAGATGAGAGATTCCACCTAACCTCTGCAAGCTTGTTACATCAGGTGTATACAGTGCCATGTGCATATGTAATGAGTTAAGGGGCCTAGTAATAATCTATAATATCTTTCTTTCCTTAATCTATTTTCCAAACAAAATAAAATATCCTATAACAAACATAGCAATATTTGACAGGTTTTTGTGTTTATCAATACATGGTACAATTCCCAGCAGCTGTCAAAATGCCACTAACTACTAAGTAAATATCATCCCAGTATGACCAGTTAATGATCTAAGTTTCATAAAATTCCCATGAGAAAGTGTTCCTTATTATCATATTGTTCTGACTCTGACCACCTGCCCTTCAATTTGCAAACACAACCTATATCAGCAAAGAATGCTATCTCATTATGAATATTCCCACTGTTCCTTTGTTGATATCCGCAAACACTTCTGCAAACAAATGGACCTGATTGACAATGGCTTGTTTCCCTATGTCTAAATTAGCATCTTGTAAAACAATGAGGTATGAATTAAGTCACAAAAGACTTATTTATGGGTCACACAATTAAATATTATGCCCTTTCTGCAATTAGTAAACTGTCTAGGGTGCGTGCTATTGCCCTTATAAATATTAAGATTTTATCTTTTTTTTCCCACGAAAAATTTGAAAATATGGACTTAAATCACTGATGGTAGTCAATTTAGAAATTAGGAATTTGATTTTCAGGAATTTTCTTACACTGAAATGAACTATGAGTATTTATGTATATTATTTAATGTACAGAAAAATCATTTTCTCTATTCAAAGAAATGGATCTAATATCCTGCCAACAATACAAATAATGTATATTATCTCACAGAGAGTGTGTTTCAATAAACAAAATTCATGCTGTACTCTTGCATACATTTAAAAAACAGCACTAGCCCAAAACATATGGTGATTCAATCATTAAGTCATCACAGTACAGCGTGAGATCTGTTTATTGGATCACACTCTCTGGGATATAATATACATAATTCATGCATATTGCCATGTATACAAAATAGTAGAGGGCAAGATAGAATTGCCTCATTATGAGTAAAACAAACCACAAAACCCAACCACAAAAGAAAAAAGGTGTGTAGGAAAAAGTAAGTTTTTTTCTCCGGGCTATTGCAGGGTGAGGTGTTTTATTAAGTACTTAGTGAAGACTATATAGGTTACTCAAGGCTACTTAAACTCTAAAAGAAACATAAGTAGTTATTAGTCAGCTGAAGAAAACTAATATGGCCTTTACCTATTTTACTCTTTACAAACATTTGTTATTGCAGTAGTTTAACCTTTAAATAAATCATAAATTTCATATGTAAACAGGAAAAGCTCTTGTTTCCCCAAGGTCCTAAGTTTAAGGTAAAGCAATCAGTGTTTGTAATGCATTAAACTTGGATATCTTATTTTTATTTCAATGTTCTGCACTTTAAGAATGGGTGACACAGGCTGTGTGTCATCCACGGTTAGTGTTTATAATGATAAAAAACAGTGGGTTAATGCACATAACAGTGTTGTCAATGTATATATCCATTTTAATCTCTTCTCTGGCAACTAACAATCCTGGGAGTTATAGTTTACCCAGATAGCATGCTAATGTTGTGGCAACCCCCATCTATAGTAACTACGGTACTATTCATCCCTGAGTCCATAAAACAACTGAAAATCTTTCATTTTTTATGTATTAAACATAGAGCCAGGTATAGTTATAGATCTAAGAAATTACATTAATTAATGGCCATATAGTAAAAACTATTCCATACACTCTGGGAAAATGGAGAGTTGGCAGACTGATAGAAAAAGTGTTTCAACAATTAGAGCTAAATGATTTATTTAATAGCATGAATGGGTTACTTGTATTATGCCCCATTCCCACTCTTAATATGACATTGGATTTCACAAATGTCAGAACACAGTGAAATTCATTTAAAGTGGCTAGAGTTCCAACACTGTCTTGCATTCTTTGGCAGCCTTTTAATATCATTCATGAGACTATTCCAGTGAAATTCCAGTCCCCTAATGAATAAGGCACATTTCCTACTGGCTTCTAATGTTATCATTTCATTCATGCAGTCATCTCATTATCTCTATTCGCTCCTTTATTTTGACTGACACACAACTCTTCAAACATTATTGTGTGTATTCACTACTAAATCAGAGTTGGAAAACAATAATTAAATCAATCTCCTACATCAGAAATCCAAATTAACAGAGCCAATTGAAAACAAGATTCAGTTTGTACTCAGCTTCCAGCAATAAGCTGAATGGTGTGTAGAACCATCACAGTGGCACTGGGTACTGTCTATTCCAAGGAACTAGTAAAGCCTGGTTTTTCTTTCTTAACACCACCAATAAAAGTTTGCCTCTAGACAGCAAAATTCCTTATTCCGTCCAATTCCTGCCAATAGAATTACTCGTCTAAATTAAATAAGTGGTTATAATGCAGCTTAATGAGTACATTTTATTGCATTTAAAATTATAGTCCCTAATCCAGTCTGGCACCATATAATGTATTCTATTTTTTCTATAGATTAACCTACAATCAAAATTGTGTCACATAAAAAAAGGATGAATACATACAACTTTAATCCTAGGGACCCTATAATCACAATAAAAAGGTTTACTATGCACCAACATACAATGGTTAATATGTTTTGCACCTATTTTACACCACTCTGTTATGTATATGAATAGAATTTACGCTGCCTGCAGGCATCTAAAGTCAAGCACAGATCAGCAGTATTACCAAGACAGAGATTTCTGTAATAAGATCCAGTCTGCTTTCAGACCTTTTACATAGTAACATACACCCATATTTGCACTACAAATCCTCACATATACAGAATAAGATCTTACTCACATAAAGAACCAAAATGCACTGTAACTCTCTACCATAAGCCATAACAGATAGATTAATAATGCCCAACCTTTTTTGGCCTGGGGGCCATATAAATTAACAGCCGGCACCTACTAATGGAACGCATATGCGTTCCAACACATAACGAACCAGGAAGTAAGGGTCTTAAACAATGAGGGGAAGCATTCCACCCAATTGTGAGATACTGCAAACAGCGTATTACTGAACTGACATCCTGTTCAGTAATAAGCTGACCAGGTCCTCTCAACTGTTTCCAATTTCCTGTATTGTGGGCAGAAGCTTCGAGGGCTGGATAGCACTGCGTCACGGGCCGTAGGCTGGGCATCACAGAGATAGATCATTATTGTTCAAAACGTAATTGGCAATTTTAGAAGCCATTAAATAAGACATTGTGTAAAAATATTCCATACAAAATTCACAGACAACTTTAGCTTCCTATGTCCTACATATCTATTTGACATATATAGTGTAAAGTAAAAACTGTAAAGCGGCGCTAAAA
>WMED01016430.1:5295-13320 GCA_019650415.1 Pipa parva
GTATATTGGTAGTTAAACATGTGACCGCATCCTTGGGATAATTTTGGTTTATTTGTATAAATTCGTCATTGAACTCCCATAACCCTATTAGCATTAATCACAGGCCCTGTATTTAAAAAAGAAATTGTTTAACATGAAACAAGTGGGTTTTAATATTTACTACTACACCTTTTAGTAATGAGATGACCAGATTTACCTCTTGGGTGGGGGCCACGTGTGTTAAGGTGTTTGAGACCCCACTACTTGCCATGGGAAATATGGTGGGTGCTAAAATAGTCCATAACATTATAATGGGTGAAAGCACAGCTTTAAAAAAGATTCTAGCCCAGCCCTCGCCTTAAGGATCAGTGGACACCATATTATTTAGTATAATATTTATAAATGTGTGCCATGAGACAACATGCATCCGATGCAGACGGCACCACCATTCTCTCTGAGGTTGGGTAGTTTTCTGAAGTCTTGCACTGTTAAATCTTACTAAACAAAGTGTTTTTTTTCTTTGCTTGACTTGTGAGTTGACACAATTCTTTGTTTTGATCAAGCTGACTGCTTCCATGGCTCAGATGATTTAACAGGTGTGCAGCTTCCTGGAAAATGAGCAAAACAACATCTTCAGACAACACAAAACACAGCAGAAATGATGGTCAGGCAGAGTCCCAGAATTCCCTCCATGAAATGAGCTAACGGTTGTTCACTTTGTGATTAACATTTATTATTTATCAAGCATTTTTCTGATTTTTAAAGATCGAAAATAACTTTTTGATGTAAAAAAAAAAAAAATGCATAAAAAAGTTATTTCTTACATGGCAAAAAGAGTATTTTAAAATAGGCAATACCGACATAATAAAATAAAGACTGTTCCTCCAGCAATAGGCCTTTAAAAAACCTTTTCGACTTTGATAAATAACCTAGTATGTTGTAGACAGTAACATACGAAGAGCATTTGAATTGTCATTTTTCTTTGTAGTTTTTGAATGATTTTACTTTGGATTGTTATTTTTATTGGTTGTTGAAAATGATTTAGCTTTAAAGTATCTCTCTGTCCAGGCACCGCACTGTCGCTCTGGTCTTTATTTATCTTAACAAATGGGTGATGGACCAGCAAACTGAACAGCATTTAAATGTCAATAAGAACAAAAATATAAACAAGTAACAAAAAACAAAGGACAAAAAAACAAAACAAAGGAAATATAAAATAATTTCATAAAAGTAACAGAGAGAGACCAACGGCAGGCTGCTATCGAATACTGCTATCGAATGCTGCTATCTTACAATATACTAAAATTAATATTAAGATTGACAACCCCATATTGATGGCAGTTGGTGATGTCCTGGCTGCTGCCACTTTACAAAAGTCATTGTTTTGTGTTATGGGAGACAGAAGCAGATGACATGGCATGTGCCCAAACTGAAATAACTACCAGTTATACAGGACAAGGTTCTTTGGAAGCACAGATTGAATGTATAGTAAATATAAATACATTTTCATTTTTGGGTGTTACTGTTCTTTTAAATATTCTAAATAGTGTCTAGAAATTAAGATTAATTTATCTAAAGCATTAAAAAAAAAAAATACAACAGGACTAGTTGGGGAGTTGGGGGTCTGTTTAACAACACAGCTGCTATCAGTAAAGATAAAAACAGACAGCAGTTAAATTCATGAATTCAACCTCAAAGATAATGTGCTGTATTTAAATATTTTTTTTTGCTAGATCAAATGTGACTTTTAATTTTTTTTTTTGGGGTGTTACTGGTCCTTTAATTTAAAGGCAGTACAATGATAAGGGAGATGGTGATTACCTAGTAGAATTTATAAAAGATTTAGAACAATGCAAGATATTGCTAAGGGCAAGCAACACAACCAGGAAGTACTATGGCAGGGATCGGGAACCTATAGCTTGTGAGCCAAATGTGGCTGTTTTGATGGCTGCATCTGGCTCACAGACTGTAACAAGTGGTGCTTGCATCACTCGTCACTGCTGCCAGCTGAATGCCGGCAGGAGCCGTAGAGACATAGCTCTCTCAGCACTTCTGGGTTGCTAGCCAATCTGGAGCCGCTGACGTTACGTATGATGTCAGCGGCAGCAAATTCAAAAGGCGCTGAGCATAGCCACACTTTTTAGAGCTCCACTTAGGCACCAACAGCAGGAGTGCAGAACCATCACCAGGCCCATACTCGCAGGAGGCAGAGATCCTATTGGCGTGGAAACCCCAATGATCAGAGACTCAAGAAAATAACCGACAGCCAGGCTACAGAGTGGCAACACTGAAGGAATGAGTACAGACGACGGGGAACCGGTAACTGTATATTGTATGGCTCTCATGGAACTAAATTTTAAAATATGTGGCGTTCATGGCTCTCTCAGCCAAAAAGGTTCACGACCCCTGGACAATGGCCTGTATCAGTGTTTATACCGTCCCCTGATCAACATAGAGATGGTTTCTAGTAATACGTCATAACTTGATGTCTTTTGTTATATTCTATATAACAAAACAGTTTATGCTGGAAATGGGAAGCAACTAGGAAGTAACATTTAGAACAATGAGAGAGTTAAGTTTCATAGTAGTAATAGTTGATATCTATTGCTAACATAGTAACATAGTTTATAAGGCTGAAAAAAGACACAAGTCCATCCAGTTCAGCCTATTTTCCTGCAATGTTGATCCAGGAAAATAGGCTGAACTGGATGGACTTGTGTCTTTTTTCAGCCTTATAAACTATATCACTATGTTACTATGTTAGCAATAGTATGCTCTTCTATTTAAAAAATAAATTAATTAATAAAGAATTTGACTGAATAGGCCCAATGAAAACTAGATAGGTACAGACCCACCTGTATCTTCACCAGTGATAACTACAACATTTCCCATCTGATTTTGTACTGTGCAATGAAATGTGATATTGCGATTGTTTCTAAGGCTGTTAAAAACAACGCAGTGAGATGAGTTAAGTTAAATCTTTATCAGCACTCCATTTTATAGTCTACTTGGCAGTTAATTATGTGATGTGCTGCACAAAACAGTCTTCACTGTACACATTTTGAACCAAAACATTTAAGGGGATATTCTCTAAAGTGAGATTTCATCGAATTCTCAAACAGCAGATTCCGATAACAAATCTGCGACTGCGACAGAATTTCCATAGTAAAGTCGTGACGGCAACAATATTCTCATTATAAAGACGCGACAGTAGTGTCAGGCTTTGGCAGCAAATTAAGGAGAAGGAGGTAGCAGCACAACTGACTTAGGGGGAAATTCACCATAGTGCGAAGTGAGGTCCGGATCCTTCGCCTCACTTGGCACAGACTGTTATGTGCTCGCTGATGTCATGCACGCGGACATCAGCGAACACTTTAAACAGACTCCAGTCTCCAGTCTCGGCCAGTCTCACACTATGGTGAAAGACCCAAGGGCGCAGAATCTATGGCTAACCTGGCGTTCACATAGAGCCCCCGCAAGGAGGTTAGGACTTAGGAACAGGTTAACCCAGGTTGTGACCACTCGGGCTGAACAGGAGAGTACGGTCAATTCCAGGCACAAGGTCAGGGCAGGCAGAAAACAGGGATGGTCAAACAGGAGCAAGGTCAGTAACAGGAACAATACTAATAACGTATAGTAATACCCAGGAACTCCTTAGCAGCACTATAATTGGGCACCGGCACTTGCTGACAGGCACCTTATAAAGAGAAGGAGTCTGTCACATGACCGCACCAAGTCACGTCATAGGCGCACGTTCATGATGTGCGTGCACACGCCTTCAGCATGCACACGTGGCACGAACGCTGAATGGGAGAGGTGGCGTGTCTGGTGCCACAAGAGGACCGGCGCAGGAGCGAGTGGGACAGGTAAGTAATCCTCCTTAGAAGTAGCAGTCTACAGTATTGCGACTGTCTTTAGCTGGCGAATTCACACCTTTACATGACAATTTGAACTTTAGAGAATAACACCCTTTAGTATTTGTAGACAATTCTATTATTACAAGGACAGAATCATTTGTAGCCTGGACTTCCTCAACAAAATGGTTTTCTGCTATGGGGTATGATTGTGGATAAAGAGATACCCTGTATTACAAACCTACACAGATTATTCATTACATAAATCTTAGAAAAAATAGACCACTGAGAAATTGTTAAAGTATATGTTTATAAATGCCAAAAATGTGTCTGGAAAAATGGTGTTTCCCTACAAATAAGACATCACCTGAAAATAAGGCATGGGGGATGTTTTACTGTTGCGTTAGAAATAAGACACCCCCCAGCAGGGCAATTATTTATAAATAATTAATTATTTATTTTGTAGGTAATGTGGGGGTCCAGGGGGCCATGTGGAGGCACACTTACTAGCAGAGTAGCACAGCGCATGCTGCCGGCTGCCATTAGGCAGCCAAATTCAGGAAGTCAGACCGGGAGTACTGATGACGTGTACTCCCGGTCTCCTATTGGCTCATGTGACCGATTGGGTCACATGAGCCTTCCTCTAACCACTGAGGGAGTTGGACCCGACTCCCTAATTGGCTATTAAATGCTCCACCTGCGAAAAAATGCCTGGTGGAGCGCTAAAACCCAACACTTCTAAACCCCGTACTTTTCACGGGGTAGGTAGGGAAACACCACATAGGCCCCTGAGGGCAGCTGGCCTACCGTGCATTTGCCCAGTACACCAGAATACCAGTCCAGTCCAGCCCTGCCCCCCAGCTGTGTCAGTTTTGGCTATGGGTGCTGTTGCCCACATCTCCCATAGATAAACTCAACTCCTCCAGCGATTCACCTCCTCTAAGTGCTGTTCCACAATGAGGTGAATTGAATGCAACAGTGCTCCTTGGCTACTTCAGGTCTTCGCAGCTCTATTTGCTGTGGATTCAGAAGCTGCCGGCAAGACCCAAAGCATCCAAGGAGCGCCGTCGCATTCAACTTACCTCACTGTGGAGAAACGCTGAGAGGAAGCGCAACCCTGGAGTGTAGGTCAGAAGGGGGGCGAGCACCAGGATAGCACCCCCCTCCTTCAGAGGACACGAGCAGGGAGGGGGTGAAAATAGGATTGTGGGTAAGATCTGTTTAACCCCCTCCCTACTCCATGTCCTCTGAAGGGTGGGGGCAAACAGATCTTATCCACAACCAACAGGTTGTGGGGGAGGCAGCACAGTGTGGGAGGGGAGTTGTGGGGGAAAGCAGCACAGTGTGCTAGGGGGGGTTGTGGGGGAAAGCAGCACAGTGTGTGTTCTTTCGGGAAATATAAGCCATCCCCTGAAAATAAGACATAGTGTAACTTTGGAAGCAAAAATTTTGGGAAAACAGGGTAGCTGGTCTTATTCCTTACACAATTGGAACCTTAATCTGAAAGAGTGTAGACTTTTATATGGATTGGAAGAATAGAAAAAGCAGGGCAGTTTATTTGAATGTTAGGAGGGGGAAGTGTAAAATTTGACATAATAGCAATGTGATACAGAAACATTATGTGTGAATTATCAGTTAAACCAAATACTGGATTAAAAACAAATCTACTAACTATAGGAATTTGTTAAAGCCCCCCTTAAATCAGGGCCAGGCCATGTGGTAGGTAGGGTAGGCGGCCGCCTAGGCACTGCAGGGGGGGGTGGGGGTGCTATCTTAGTGCTTGCCTCATCCCTTTTCCCTATCCCTACTTGCCTCCTCTTCTGAAGCCCAGCTCTGTCTGCTATAGAGCTAATCACTACAGTGTTGCTCTCCCCAGCAATGATGCAACTTCCTGTGAGTGGCAGGAAGCTGAAGCAGTGCCAGGGAAAGGAAGGCTGTGGGGCTTAGCTCTACAGCAGACAGAGCTGAAGGAGTTAGGTAGGTAGGGATGGGGAACATTATTGTAAGATAATTGCTGGACTTGTCACTGCATAACCTATTTTAATAATCTTTTACTGCAACATAGATACTCTCTTCAAACTATCTTTTGCTCACATCATACAGTAAGCCGCTCTGAAAACTCTAAAACAAAAAAATCTCTTAAATTCCAAACTAATGCAAATTCCAAAAAATTAAATTCCAAACTAAATAGCACTAAACTAGCAGGGTTCATTTCAACCAACAGGTTGGTCATATTAATTTTTTGCTCCATCACAAAAACTCCTAGTGAACTGTCTCCCGCTCTTTCCTGAAATACAGTGTGCACGATATCTTCCTACTTTTTCTTTTCTTATATTTCCTCTGCAAAACAAATGTAATGTTTGATGTGCTATTCATACTCAGCCCAGTTAAAATGCACTATACTTTCTTTTTAAAACCCCATGGCACATTTTATACAACTTACTATTTAATAATCCAAAATGCACATATCCAAACAGTTTAGTCGGTAAAAATGAATGAAATTACAATAACTTACCATGCTCACACAATGATAGACATTACTTTAAATGAATCACAGCTATTTTCCTGTAATTGGAACTTGCCAACAATCCTCATTTACTTCCAAAATTCCAGATCTTTGGAAACCATAAAACAAAGTTGGTGCCACTATATGTAGATGACAACATACAGCACCTTTGTAACATATCTCTCTTCTGGGTGGTGCGAGGGTGTAGTGTTTCAGGGGAGGTATTTTGCCCCAATTATGAAAAAATATCACTGGAGGTCAGCCCAGAGTTTACAGCTGCAGGCTAGAGCCTTGTATAAAAGTCAGCTGGAAGAGCTAGTTGGGTGTGGTTGGAGTTGAAAGTCTGGCAGTCTGTGGGGTTGAGCCATAAGGAAAAGTGTGCATGTATCTCATGTGCAAGATGCTGTAACATTTAAGGGTCAGTTAATGAAAAGAATTAATAACAAAGGGCTTTTTACTCTGAAAGTGGTGTTTTTAAAGTGACTTTTGTTTTGCCAAAGAAAGGCTGTGTTTTAAGTTCATTTTTTCCCTGAAGTAAAATTGAATATGAAAGAGACTTACTGTTTGTGGGGTGGTAAACCCTATAGACTGCTCTAGCACTTGAGTGATTCCCTACAGTGATTTCAAAACCGGTCATCAGATGCCCTATTATATTATTTACAATCTGAGAGCAATAAAAACGAGGAGACAGATTCGTCAAACCTCAGCCAGTTTTGTCAGACCAGGAACAATTCACGTCCACACTCACAGTATATAGAAATGCAGACTCTTCCTACTTCACACTGTCAGCAGGAGCACAAATATAGTGTTATTTGCTGACATTCTAATCAGTCATATCTTAGTGACACTGTCAGACTGGTTTCATTCTCACATAAGACGTGATAGCATTTCATTTCTCACAAATAAGTTTCAGGGCAGTGCAGTGGCTCAGTGGTTAGTACTGCTGCCTTGCAGTGCTGGGATTAATTCCACCCTGGACTTTAACTGCATGGAGTTTGTATATTCTCCGTGGGCTTCCTCCAGGGACCCCAGTTGATTCCCACAATCCAAAAAAACCCCAAAACATAATACAGAAGTTGTTAGTGTGACTCAACAGGAAAATTAAGATTGTAAGCTTCATGGGACTGAAGTGAAGGATGAATTTCTGTAAAGCACTGCGTACTATATCAGCGCTATATGAATAAATACAATGCAGTTTTGCTAGTAGAACATATCTATATTTTTTTTTTTACAGCAATGCTCCCATATTATGGCAGGTACTATACAATGAGAGTGCCCCTTTAATTTTCTTTTTATCTATTAGAATCTGTGGTGCATCTGATTAATTGTCCACAGTCCATGCATCCAGTTAGACGAGGTGAGAAAATACAAGCTCTAGTACACTCTATCAGATAGATGGCATCCTAAGCACACTAGGAAACACTGGATAAGTGCAAACTAGCATCCAGGTTACGATGGCTAGATTTGCAGCAAGACAAATGAACCATACATGGAAAGGATGGGAATAGTGAAACACTGCATGGATAAACAAGGTATTGTAGTTATAGGTTTAACTGAAGCATTCTGGACAGCATTAAGCAAGTTTAATTGATGCTGTAAGTTAGAAATGCCCTATAAAACTAATATGTACAGTGGTGTGAAAAAGTGTTTGCCCCCTTCCTCATTCCCTGTTTTTTTGCATGTTTG
>WMED01016431.1:0-13320 GCA_019650415.1 Pipa parva
ATTGCCATTATAAAAACTGAAGCAGTAGACTTTGTAAAAATTAACATTTGTGCCATTCTCGAAACTTTTGGCCATGACTGTATACTGTATATAAACATCATAAAAAAATAATTACAATAGATCAGAGTATATTATTGCACACAAGCTAATTAAAACAATACTGGAAAGTACTGCATAACTGCTTGGACAACAGACAGTCCAAGGGAACCACATCTGTCTGCAGAACACTTAATTAAAGTCATTAAAGCGGTTATAACAAGTTTGGCTCTATATATATTCTTCTAAAGATTTAAACGTTACAAAATGCAATCTTATAGCAAGCTCACCTGCTTCAGAGATGTTTTGACGGCTGGCAATCATGATGCTGGGCTCAGAAATAGAAACACTGAAAAATGCAGAGTTACAGTCTTTAAAAAAAAAGATAAACTCTTTTGGGAGCAGATGTGGTCTTCTGGATAGTCTTGTGTCTAAGTAATAAAGCAATACTTTCTGTAGTTGCTTCACAATACAATAACAAAGTCTAACATACCATGGAGAAACCCTTTTAAGTTCAATACCAGCTGAACGTCAGATGATGGTTGATTAGTTTCCCCGAAAAATCTTGTTGAACAGGTGGATCAACCAACTGTTGAGGTCACAAAAAATGGGAAGATACCTGATCGTTAAGCCAGAGGGCTGAATGCTTATACTTTATTTTTGTCATTGCAGGTATAGCAGAAATGAAGAAAAAAAAACTCCTCCATTTCATGTAACTAGATTTAATATGGACATGAATTTAAAAAATATGGGATGATATATATATATATATATATATATATATATATATATATATATACACACACACACACACACACACACACACATACTTTACAGCCATTTCTGAGAAAGATCAGGACAGCTGTATAAAATAAAAATGAAATTGTTTAGAAAATCCATTCTCTTTAACACTTAAAATCTAAAGTCTCTTATCTGTATGAGATGAAAGAGTAAAGACCACAGAACCCTTCTAGAAGTCTAGAAAGGTTAATGCAGGTACACCTCTGCATCAATACTAAGCGCAACAATAATAAAGTGATCTGGTAATATCATATAAAATAGTTTTAAAGTTGTATTAATGGAAAGTGATAAAACATCACTTTTCCATTTAGGAGTACATTTTTCCATGTTAAGCAGGCAAAGTTGGCTACAAACACTATCCACTTTGTTTTAATACTGACTGCTCTATAGAGGATGTGCATAAAAAGAGAGTAAATTAGTTTACAGGGGGAAAAAAAATCTCTTCCAAGACGCCACAAGGCCTAATTACATTTCTTCATTACAATGTTTACTCTTGATTGTTCAGATTATATTTGAAGGGCCAAAGACTGAAATATAAAATATTTCCAAGATAATAAATAGGACAGTCTTGGCAGACTGACTTAGTGGTGTGTAAATAAAGCTTAAAGCAAATTTGATGTTTGTGTCCTGGACTGGTCTATTCCATAATTTGATAAGAAGTACTTCAGCGAGACGAATTGTTAGACAAAGATTCAACCACTAAAATACTGGTGCTTTCCATGCAATTAAACACAATAAGAAATATCACTGAGTGTAGTCTGGGCCCCAGTGCAAGATGTGAATCCAGAGGAAGTACTAGGAGTGGAACCTATAGTGCAGCAGAGTGTTTGTGCCCCCTGGACAGCTATGGCACCTGTAGTTACTCCTGAGAGTTTGCATGAGCCTGAATTACCTGCATTTCTTTATCCCAAGGGACATTTTTACCAAAAGAAAACTGTTTATAAGTGGCAGAAAATAAGAGGAGTTAAAACAAATTGATTTCCAGGAATGTTGAAAATGGTCCAGCAACTTTCTGCTAGAAAAGGAAAATGTATTTACTCTTTTCGGTGCCTTCTGTTCAAATAAACGTCTATTTCAGCCTTTTCAATTCATTTCTCTCCAATTTCATTATTGACTACTCGCAGAAAATGTGCATATTTATTAAAAAAAACATTTTATGTGATTAGTTACCTCTGCAATAACCTAACCATAATCACACTGTGATATACTCTGGGGAGCAGCGATAGCTTATTTATTACTTTTATATTTTACTAATTTCAATGGTTGCCAGCGATCCCTTTGGACTACGGCAAATTGATATGATGGCTTCCATAGACTGGTCAAAGAGGGATGCCCTATCATTGTCTGGGCAAAGGGAAGAAGTAAGACAACAGACCCATCCATGACGACTTCTTATTAAGCTAGTTAGCTGCTTAGGAAAGTTCAGACTTTTTTTTTTTTTAGTTATTCAGACAGACTTTTAATGCTATTGATCCATAAACCTTTAATAGAGATTTAAATAAAAACACTTTTAACAGCATTTTCCCTTTAAATAAAAGTGAAAAAAGTGATCACAATACAAACAACATGGAAGTAGAAAGACATTCATTCACTCTGGAAATGATTCTTTTCACATTAAAAGGTGACACCGACATGTTATACACATTAAAATCTTGCTTAGAACAAGACTGACAATCAGACATATACGCTTATATTAAATAAAGCATTATCCTGAATAATTCATACCAGAGTCAGTTGTACCAGCAGCGTAGGCAGAGCATCCATTGTGTATTATATTATTTAACTGCACATATATAAACAGGACAACATAAAGCAATGAAGTTTCTTAGGGGAAAGATGCATTGTTACAACCAGTAGACTGATATTCCCAAACTGAAGCATCTTGAACTCAAGCAAAACATTTATATAGACATCACTGCCACATATTGCACATACCGCATGATTTGGTACATGGACGTAAACATAACACCCACGGTCTAATGACCTTCAGATGCTGAATTTAAATCTCTTGAAGACACAATAGAAACTGCGTTCCATTACAACATTGCAATTTAACAAATACACTAGGAACAGTACAAATGAATGATTTAAAAAAACTCTACCCTACAAGTTCAGTGATGGTTAACGTGTGACATTCTGATGCCAATGTTAAAAACCGCATATAAAACTTGTGAAATTGTGGACCATTGAAAGTAATGGTGACTGCTACATAATGCATTGAGACTTTAATGACAAATGTTAAACCATGACAAAACACATCTGACCAGTTTTGTTACAGTTGTACACTTGTACATAAAGTCACCATGGGGGTTATTCACTAATGTGCGAATTCGACTGTGGAATTCTGAAACAGCGGATTCCCATATCAAATCTACTACAATTTCCCCAATGTAAAAAGTCATGACCACCACAATTTTAAAATTTGCGACTGCAACAATTTTCCATAGTAAAGTCGCGACTGCAACAATATTCTCATTATAAAGATGCGACTGCGACAGTAGCGAACTATTGGGACCATCTTTAGCTGGCGAATTCACATCTATATACAACATTTTGGACTTTAGTGAATAATCCCCAATGTGTTTTGTCACAGTTTCCATAGTTTTGGGCAGCCTGTGTTTTGATGCTGTTGTTTTTACAGTGGCGAAAAAACATTTGGGGGTTATTCACTAAGGTACGAATTCCACTGTCGAATTCGCAAACAGCGGATTCCCATATCAAATCTATTACAATTTCCCCATTGTAAAGTCGAGACAATTTTCCCATAATAAAGTCCCGACTGCGACAAAATTCTCATTATAAAGATGCGACTGCGACAGTAGCAGCCTATTGCGACTGGCTTTATCTGGCGAATTTGCACCTATACGCAACAATTTGGACTTTAGTGAATAACCCCCAAAGAGTGTGACACAGCTTAAAGACAGCTGGGGGTTAAAGATCACCACCCTAGAAAAAGCTTACTGAATATGTATATGGTTATAACAATATAATGACATAAACACTGATAACATAGAGAGCTATGAATGTCACTCTGATAGAAAGACAAATACAGCATTAGGTAGTTTAGTCCTGCTGGGGGATGTCTGTGCTTTTAAATTGGAATTGGCCCAGTGCGGAGAACAATGACCTATACGAACACCCCACCTGATATTGAAGTGACTTTAAATTGTATATGCCTGTCAGTTAAAGGGTAGTGGACCAGAATTTAGTTAGGGAGTCATAACTAAATAAATGAGGCAAAGCATACATATTAGACAATATACAACAGGTACTTTCTGTTCAAGAACTTTTATCTCACAGTCCGTGTTATTTAAATAACACAAGCAAAATAATCATTTCAAGTCATTTTTATGCTTTGATATGCTAATACTGGCAGTTCTTTCTGGAATTGTAGAACAATAAATCATAAGTTTTTCTATTTTTCATAATTATCACCAGAAATATTCTTAGGGTTAAGAATATAAGGGTATAGGTTACGGTGGTGCACTCTGACTACTAAAGTAAGAATTCAAAAACAAACTCTATCAAAGGGGAATTCCATTTCTTAAAGTGACATTGTTACTAAAAAAGAAAAATCTTTCATTTGTAACTAAAAACAATCTAATACAGTTTAGTAAAGCAAGTTGAGTTTTTCTGCTTTCATAGTAGATTATTTGCCTAACTGACTCTATTTCACTTTTTCATAAAAATGCAATGTGTTATTGGTCAAAGAGTAATCCCCAAATTAATTTACTAAAATTTGCATCTCTTCATCCAATAGGTATAAAAATTAATTGTGAATTTACTATTTAGTATATTAATGTCACATTGAACTAAAGTAAAGCGAGTTCTGTGCGTAGTCTGGTAGAGTAGCAGTGGCACTACATTGAAGCATTATGGGGATTATTGACTAAAGTCCGAATTGACATGTAAAGGTGTGAATACACCACTACACAATAGACAGCTACTGTTGCAGTTGCAACTTTACTATGGGAATATTGTCGCAGTTGCAAGTTCATTACGGGAATATTGTTGCAGTCGCGGATTTGCTATGGGAATCTGCTGTTTGAGAATTCTACAGTCAAATTCTTACTTTAGTCAGTAACCCCCTATGTCTTTAAAGAAGACAAAGCCACCATAAATATAACTATCTATATTTCTGACTAGATATGACAATACGTAGGCTTTATTATTAGAAAAAGCAATGTTGACATTTTTTAGTGCTTTGGTAGCTAATTTTGTCATCTGTTGAAGTAGTACCATAAATAGAAGCAATTGTCTTTATGTTCATCTCAGTGCTAGACAATTTCTCACTCATGCCGGTATTTAGTGGCCACATTTATTTCTGCGTATAACACTGATCCATTAATTCCTAGAAAAATGTGCCTATGCACCAATTCACCATCTGGCAGGTTCAATCCAGAGTAGTTCTACACATGATGAATACACTAACTGGTTACAAATTTGCAGAGAGAGGATGTGATCTGGTGTGATACAATTTGCCATATTGCTGAAAATAACACCATTTGCTGACTAAGTGAAGTTGGTGACGTGCAAAATGTTTGGTAAATATTAGCAGCTACAGAATAATTCACACTTTGATGAACAACTCCCACAGGCTTTATAACAGAAGGATTAGAGCGCCATTACTGGGTTAGAAATATGTAAATGCATTGACATTTATAGTCTGATTTTAAAGGAGAACGATTATGGGTTACAAAACTTACCATATCGATCGAGCAGCAGTACACTAAGGGGGTTATTGAACACAGTGAGAATTTGACTGTTGAAGTGAATTCTCATCACTTTCGGTTGCTATGCTCGGATTCTCTACTTCGTATTTAATAACCGGAGGTTTCTCATAGCAAATTTGCATCTGCAACAATATTCCCATAGTAAAGTTGTGACCGCATCAGTAGCTGTCTGAGTGTGGTGAATTCACACCTTTATATGACAATTCTGACTTTAGTCATCAACCCCCACAGGCTGAAGCAGAGTACTTTCTTCTTTCTCATCCTAAGCTTTATACCACTCTGAGAGATATTGGCTCTTTCAAACACACCTGATGAAGGGAGGTTTAATCCCCCGAAACGTTGTTTGTGAAGATGGCATAATAAATGTTTTGCTTTTTGGAAAATTTGGGACATCCACTTTGCTGCTTTATATTATAAAGAGTGGGGTGATATCTCTGGCCACCAACTGGCTATAGATATTTTGTTATTGTGATTGAGTTAACAGGTGGATTCGCCACATTTCAAAGTTTGCTGAATACCTAAATATGGGAAAATGTCAAAGTCACACCTTTATGCAATATTTTGGACTTTAGTCAATAATCCATTAAGTGTAAAGTAAGGATCTCACGATCTTGGACTGAGGATCATGAGATGAATGCAACACCGCTGCCAGCTCACTTTCTGGGTATCTAATGTGATGCTGATCATTAAATAATACCCCCGTCCCCTTATCCTGAGCTGAGGATCGCCAGTACGCTTCGTGTACTTCTGCTAGATCGAGAAGGTAAATTTAGTAAACCCATATTAGTTCTCCTTTAATGAAAACAACACAGACTATAAATTAGAAACATACATTTTCAATTTTTTTTGCCTAGTGTTTTCTTTCCTGCCAACATTGTCAGTTTTAACTTGCTGATCTTTCTGGTTAAGAAGTAACCAAAATAAGCCTAGAGTTGATAGCCATAATCTGCCCAGTATTCCCGAAATGTGATCAGGACTTTTCCCTCTCATTAAATGTAATTGTCTCATCATCTATAAAAACCTTAAAAGGTAATACAATACTGTATACAGTATATTATACGGTTATATTAGAGTGCTAGAGCCCTTTTACATCAAGATATTTATTTTCCCTTTTTAACATCTTCATTGTTTAGACATAACCTTTGAAAATAACCCCCCACTAGGATCTTTAGAGGAAGAAAATGCAGCCAACTGCAAAGAAAATCAGCATAAAGCTGTTTTACTATGGATGAACAACATATGATTCTATAGCCTGTTTGGAACTGCATATTGTAGCATTCCCTACATATTATTGGCTGATGATCAGTGATAGACAGCCTCTGATAGGTTAAATCTCAGACCTAAGAGAGAAAGGCCTACTTTTAAAGAAAAATGGTAAATACATACAGTATATACACCACTAGGTTGCAGGGGATGCCACTTACAAATGTAGATGAACTCTCCCATTGGTGACTACAATTTTTAACCCAAAATAATGAACAATATTATATCAGTAAAGAGAAAAGAAAAAATTATCAGTCAAAATGTGTTCCCCACCAAATACAACTTGATGGGAGTAGACGGTTAACCTCTACAAGTAAGATTATTTTGTATATCAACATTAACTATACTGTATGAAATGGTAAGTTGGCATTTGCAAACTTTTTCACTTTATTATAGTTTGCTACATTTTGGTCTTATCAATTCCTATCTTCTTATGACAGTGTCATATACTGTCCTGCCCATTACCATGATAGGTAAGGCAGGACAGTATATGACTGTGAATTGTATGAATTGTATCCTTATCCAAATTTGTTTTCTTTCATAATACAGCAAGCAAGGAAAGGCGCCCAGAGAAAACTACCTATTTAAAAAAAATAGTCAAGATAAACATTTTAAGCAACTAAAATAAATAACATATGATTAAAAGTCTAACCACAAAACAATAGTTGTACCATTCCTCCCAGCAGATTTAAAGTTTATTCTTAAGACAACCCTCCTTTAAATGCAATCAGTACATACAGTTCGAGCCAGTGTGTCAATACATTTGAGATGTGAAAGCAAACTGTTTCCAGTAAAAAAAAAAAAAAAATCCTGAAAACCTGTTTTTGACTAGAATACAAAATGTTGATGAGTAAATTCTGTGTTTTTTTTATACAATGTGTTTACAGAATCAAATTCTAAAGCATATCTGCAGAAAAAGGCCATGCAACATAAACACAAATCTCCAAATCAAACAGGAAATGGTTTTGGAATCACTTCTCCTTCAGTGGAGCAGTTTGGTAGACCTGGTGGTGCTACAGTAAAATAAAATTCTTATCAATTCCTCAAAAGCCTGCAAACAAGGTTATTTATTTAGAGTCAAACTTGTGAAGCAGAAAAAGTTGATCATATCTACTAATATGCAAAGCTATGTTGTTTGTTTTGTCAAATGTGTCCTTGTGACCTCTGAATCTGAAAATCCTTCCTCTTCAACTGTACTGTTTTCCAAGTCGGCAATATGATCAGGTAGGTCGGGATCTGCTTCATCATTGCTCTCAGCACTATAGTCAACTTCTTCTAGAAATCGAGGTTCATCATCTTCTAAGACATATGTGGTGGGACTAAAAGAAAACACAAAAGCATAAAAAGTAAAAACTTGTCAGAACCAGCTATTGCTATGTTAAACTTCCCAACATGGAAGTCAAGTAGCATCATTCTGTTTTAGCAAATTGATAGAGGATTCTCGTCTTTAGAATAAAGTATTCTGATACCTTTTAACACTCTACCTTGATCACAGAAATCTCTATGGGGGTTATTCACTAAAGTCCAAATTGTTGCATATAGGTGCGAATTCACTAGATAGAGACAGTCGCAATAGGCTGCCACTGTCACAGTTGCGTCTTTATAATGAGATTATTGTCAAAGTCGCGATTTTATTATGGGAAAATTGTCGCAATATTAACATTAAAAAATTGTCACAACTTTACAATGGGTAAATTGTACCGAATTTGCTATGGGAATCTGCTGTTTATTTCCTATGGGGATGATTTTGAAAAGTTTACATTGGAATGGTTTGCGATATCAAAATCAATCAAAAAGGAGCTACATTGAAAGCAATGTAAAGTGTAGCGGGATTAATGCATCGATGTTGATCTCTCTCTCTCTCTCTCTCTATATATATACAATTTATTTACGAATACATAAATTGAGGGAAATCGAAAATGTGGCAGAAAGCAAAAGATGGGGACAACATGGGCGAAAAGCAGCAAAAGGGATCAAATTGCAGTGAATAAGTCGAAATGACCTTTATAAATTTCACCCTTGAGGAATGTATCTTCAGCATTTAATGCTTGTGACTTCTGCACTTGTACTTTACTAAGCACTTTCCATAATAATAATAATAATAATAATAATAATAATAATAATAATAATAATAATAATACTATATTATATTATTAGTGTTATCTACACAGTTTAGCTTACCAGAGTTAGTCTTATTTGCCGTTTCTATTCCCTGTCCTTTTGTTTGGGAATTTTTATACTGCTCTGCCTGGAAAAGATATTCTTTACTTTCTACAAAATCATGAAATCTATTACATCCTCTACGGAACTGCAGGAGGCATGTTACCTGCTAATGAATTCAATATATTTGCATAATTCTGTTTTAACTTTGCAATTTTACTACTGAAGAAAAAAAAAATGTTAGAATAGTTCCCAATAGTGCAACAGGGTTTAAACAGAGGAATATTTTGAAAAACTGCTGTGAACATTGTGGTTCATGTAACTTTTAACATCATGATACATTTCATTAGTGTACATTTCTTGTTAGATACCGATTAGAAAGTAAATCTCCAGGCCACAAACAGTTTACTTAGAGGGAAAAAAAAAACAAGCACTCCACACTCAGATTTATTGCTCTCCTGTGGGGTTGGATATATTTGCTGAGAAACCTTAAGTGCTTCTAAATTTTTTATTAGAAAACCAGCACAGACGAGTTTCTCCAGTGTAATGTATCATGTAATACACATCACTGCTTTTAAATATTATGCATATACATGTATTTATTCAACATTAAAGACTCTCGGCATTCAAACAAAACTAGATAAACAAATGTTAACTATAAAATCTGCTGAGTATAATCATCTTTTAACAGTAATAGTAACATAGTAACATAGTTTAGAAGGCTAAACAAAAAAAAAATACAAGTCCACCCAATTCAGCTTATTATTCTACAATGTTGATTCAGATGAAGGCAAAAAAAGAAAAGAAAACAAAACAAAAAACAGGAAAAAGCCAATTAACCTCATTTTAGGGGAAAAATCCTTCCCAACTCCAAGGGGAAATTTATAAAGGTCATTTTGACCTATGAACTATTTGCAGCAATTAAATCTGTTCTGCCACTTTTCACTGCGTTATTGATTTCCCTCAATTTATGCAGTGCTGAATAAAATTTATTGGTATAGAAAAATATCCCACTACACTTTACATTACTTTCAATGGAACTCCTTTTCAATCAGTATTGCCAGTTTTTACGATGGGGACAAAGGGGGTAATTCAGGAAAGAGCAAACTTACCTAGCGATCCTTCAATTCACCTCGCCGAGACTGGTATGGACTTGGTTAAAATGCCACTTAGTCCTATAGTATACACTTATTGCATTGTATTGATTTATTTATATAGCGCTGACATTTTAAGGAAATTCATCATTCACTTCAGTCCCTACCCAGTGGAGCTTACAATCTAATTCCCTATTCGGCACACACACATATTATTAACCCGTATAGTATGTTTATAGATTGAAAAAGGAAACTGGAGTACCTACAGGAAATCCAAGCAAGTACAGCAAAGAAAATACAAACTCCATGCAGATGAAGTCCAGGGTGGTATTGAACTCAGAGCTGTAAGGCTATAGTCCATACCGCACCTTAAGTTATTTTTAAATATACAGTATAAATAGCAAAAATACAAGCACACCACCTTGAGTAATCATATTTCTGGGTGCTGTCCCAAAATGACTAAACAAATATTAAACAAAAAAAGGTTGGCGAGCACTCCTAGGTCTTGAAAATAGTTAATACAAACACATATATATGTATGTATGTATATAAAATATGTATGTGTATAAAAGGAATTTTTCCTCCCTAATATGGGCATAATTGGCTCATGTCGCATGTTTTTATACCTTCCTCTTGATCAACGTCGTAGGAAAATGGGCTGAACAGGATGGACTTTTTCCAGCCTTATAAACTGTTACTATGTACTGTTACTATGTTTTGGTTTATGCTTGATTCTTTCATGGTTATACCAGTCTTTTATTTGTTAACTAAATAAACCCCCACTCTGTCCTCAGTTTTCTATATAAATTAAAATAATACAAATTCATAAGTGTCCCAGAAAGCCCAGTGTATTACATTCAATGAAAACAAAACAACTGCCATGTCAATCCAAAAGGCAGTTTTTTTTCTAGTATTACTGACCCTTTAATCAAGAGAGAAAGGGACAGCAAAGCAGTTTTTAAATGTCTGTTCTTTTCCACTGAATCCAAGAAATGTGGGAGGTATAAAAGAAATTATACTAATTATATCATAGCGTGTGCATCTATCTACAACAACTGGGTTTTTAGAATGATATTTCCTTTAGTTGTAAATCTGCATGAGAGTACAAGTGTTTCCTTGTAATGTGCAGAATGTCCCTTTGGGTATATAAGGCAAGATGGTTGCACCATTAAAAAGGTTTCTCATAGCATAATAAATGAACAATATTCTGAGACTGTCCAACACTGTACTAGACTCAGTAATTCAATATCTATAGCACAGCATATGTCTGAAAATGCATTTGCATTAAGAAAGGATTAATGCATTTTGCACATGTTGCTTTTATTGTAAATCAAAACTCTCTACTGAACACGAACAGCATGCTCATAAAAAATAGACAAACTTCAACATGACTTTATTTCATTTCTGGCAATATATTAACCATCTAGCAATATTCAGAAAGTACGATATAAAAAGAAAAATTACGCTGCAACAAGTTAGGTTTGTACTCCACCCTAGCAGATGGTACAGACTTTGGTTTAAAACAAGTTGCCATCTATATAAGGGATTTTCTTCTACGACAAGGGGTTATAATGTACAAAGACAAAAGCTGATCATATGAAACTACAAAGCCACTATGATGTACAGAAGCAAATATTGCAGAAAACTGCATTGTATTACTTTGACTTATTTACTTTTATGACTGGGTAAAAATACATACTCTATACAATATATTATGTGTAATTTAAATTATACATAATACTGTATATTCTATAGAGTATGTTTCCTGGGTCCACTTATCAAGGCTTTCAATTCATTATTTTATTGAATTTGTTGCAGAAAAATATATCTCTATAGTTATTTTATAAAAGGGCTTTGACTTAGAAAACATCTCTATCACATGCCTTCCTTGCAGAAGAAAAATGAACTATTAACCATGCCCAAAACTTTGTGAATGCCGCCCACAGATGTGGCCCTACAATGAATTACTTCCCAGCTTGCCCAAATGATGTAGCCTCAAGATAAACCCACCTTGTGTTCTGGCATGTGCCCCCTGCCCATCCAGCAGTGTGAAGCCATCATTACAAGCCCAGAGACAAAAAAATACAAGTAAACACATTCACAGCAGTAATATAATAAGCACGACACAGAGTAAAGGGGTTTGCTGCCAATTTCCAAATACTTATTTTTATATTTTCTTTTATTATGGGGTTTTCCTATACGATTATAATAGTAAGTTCATTTGTTTTGCTTTAATGAATGGGGTAATATGTACAGTCTATGTAATATAATGCATATATACGGTAACATCCTCTGGTGAATGATACTTTTAGAAGTTAAAATATTACTGTTAAAAGTAATCTGAATATCTACCTGAAAAAGTAAAAGGTAAAAGTAACTTAACTACACCCCTGGATATTTCCAATGATTTAAGTATGTATTTCTAGAGCTGCACTCACCCATCAGCTGTACATATTATCCTCACTTAACAAGCAATAACGGTAATGCCATACTTTGATTTAATCAGCTTCTTTACAATAATGCTACTTGCGGTATAATTGAAAAGGGAAACCACTTTATAAACAGGTTTCTGTAACACAGCAGCAATTAGAATGCCTTTGGTTCAGTAGCACTGGTGTAAATAGTTCTATGCATTTACTCAGGCAGCTCTTTGTCTGTGTTAACTTATAATATGGCTCTACCTTTTAAACAAAATCAGACGGCACGGTGATGGAAGGACAATTAGTGAGTTCATTATTCTATCTGCATGTTATTCAGTACTTAGTATAGTAAAGCTAAATGGGGATTTGGCATAGATACAAGCAGCCCAGCTGTTTTATACTTATGGTGTTTCAAAGGGACTGAAAACCCATAAATTCATTCTCTGTTAAGAGCTGCATAAGGCTGCTCTGAAGATCAATTCCCGCAAGCATCCCTCTGTGCTATCATTTCCCAGTGATAGCTGGCTTATTTTCATAGCACAATATTACTCACGTGTGTCAGTAAAAGTGCAGGAAAGAAAGGAAGTCTCTGAATTCTTCCAGAGGTTTCTCTGGGTATAGTAAAACTGTATTATATATCTAGAATATCTACATTATATATCTAATTATAAAATAGTAGTGTGGTCTTTCTCAGATTGCGTTCATTTATTTAGCTGTTATATGTAGACGTTTCAATGTGCACAGCTCACTATGAAGTATTTCAGGATTCAAACTGGTTCTAAATAAGGAACAGTACAAGTCACTTTGTATATA
>WMED01016433.1:0-13319 GCA_019650415.1 Pipa parva
ATTTAACACAGGATTTTGAGTTTTTTTGGACTTTGTTTTTTTGGACTTGTTTGTTTGTTTTTTTGGACTTGTTTGTTTGTTTTTTTGGACTTGTTTGTTTGTTATTTTGGACTTGTTTTGATTATACTCATTTTTTATTTTTATCATATATTTTCTATTTATCACTTTCTCACAATTTTTTCATTGTTATTCACTGGTTGTATTTATATAGGCGCTACTTTTAAGAAAGCTGTTCAGAGCTTTTTTGAAGTCATTCCTCCTGGGCGCCTTTTTGTTCCTGAGAATCTGCGTGGTACCATTCTTCAATACATTCAATATGCTCTGCAGGCCGGTCATCCTGGTGTTTCTAAGACACAAGACATAATTTGTAGAGAATACTGGTAGCCTAATTTAAACAATTCTGAGGATTTTGTTGCTTCTTGTCCAGTTTGTGCCAAATCTAAAACGCTTTGTTCTGCTTCGTCCGGTCTTTTGCTTCCTCTGTCTATTCCTCAGCAGCCTTGGATGCATTTAGCTAAGAACTTTTTTGTTGATTTACCACCTTCTCAGGATAACACATACATTTAGGTTACTAAAAATTACCATCTGCATAAGAACTATCTCTTCTTTTCTAACATTTTCAGATTACATGGGGTCCCTTCGGAAATTGTTTTTGATGGCGGGTCTCAATTTTTTTCACGTTTTTGGAGATCCAAAGTTCTTGGTGTTGATTTACAGTTTTCCTCTGCATACTAGCCTCAGTCTAATAGTAGCACAGAAAGGACGAATCAGTCTCTTGAGCAGTTTTTACGATGTTTTGTTTCTGAATGTCTGTAAGTAGCGCGTATTACCTTTCTCCTACTGCCGGCCACTGTGGTCTGTTCCCATGGCAGCAGTTGCGGGTGCACACTGCCATTGCGGGCTCATGCATGTGATGCAGGGATGTCGCGGTAGCGCGCTTTTGATGCGGCTCATCGCGGGCACATGCCTGGCTCTTTCTCTATTTAAAGGACCCTCACTGGAGTGTCACTGACCAGTTATAAAGCTTTGTTTGAAAGTTCTAGGGTGTGTACCTATCTTGTTTTTTACTATAGTGTTTGACCTCAGCCTGTTCTATTGATTCTGCCAGTTTTCCACCTGCCCGGTCCTCTGCTACGTCCTATGACTAACCTATTGCCTGCCGCCTGCCCTTACCTCTGTTCCAGTTTACAGTTTTCACTGCTATCCTGCCACATTTCACCAGTGGACAGCTTCCCTGGGGCCACGACCTGAGCGCTCCCAGGAGCTAGGCCCACACCTCCTTACAGGGTCAATGATGAAGACCAGGGAGTTCCTTAGACTCCACGCCCTAGAGATAGCTTGTGCTAAGTCCCTGTGAACTTGTGCTGCAAATTCCTTCTCCACCCAACTCTCTGCTGAATATACAGTACTTTACTATGTTAAGATAATTTGTCCAACCTGTTACCCTGGGCAGAATTCGCCCATTACAATATTTGTCATTCCTCTTCATGGGTATCCCATTTTAAATGTGTTTATGGCCAAGATCTTAAGGGTTTTTAGTCTCCGTTGTCTTTGTCGTCGGTGCCTGCAGTAAATTCCCAGATGTGCACCTTCTCCCCAATCTGGCAGGGAGTTCAACAAAATCTATTGAAGGCTGTTACTTCCCATAAGAAATTTGCAGATCGTAGACCATGGTTGGCTCCAAATTATAAGGTGGGAGATAGAGTGTGGCTCTCTACAAAGAATATCCTCCTTAAAGTTTCCTCACATAAATTTGGGCACAAATACATTGCTCCTTTTTCCATTTCTCCGATTATTAATCCTGTGGCGGTTAAGATAGCATTGCATAGAACTCTCTGTATTTTTGACACATTTCATGTATCCCTGCTCAAACCAGCCATCTCTAACTCTTTTTGTTCTACCAGTCCTTCTCCTGGTCCTATTTTGGTTGACGGTTAAGAAGAGTTTGAGGTCCAGAAGATTATGGATTCTCAAATTTCTCATGGTAAATTACAGTATTTCATTAATTGGAGGGGCTATGGTCCTGAGGAGTGTTCCTGGGTAGAGGCATTGGAAGTTCATGCACCACGACTTGTTCGTTCATTTAATTTTCGATGCCCTGAGAAACCTAAGGGGCCCCCGGTGGTTGCCTGTGACAGGGGGGTTGCTATAAGGAGAAGTACTTCCCTGCTTAAAACTTTTTCCTTTCTGCGTCTATTGCAGTCGTCATCTTGGAGTTCTGCCTACACCTGTTTGAGTACTTTGTGGGTGTTCTTTTCAAAGCTCCGGTGCGTGTTGGCATCATATCTAGCCACGATGATGGCATTGTGTCACAGACGTTTTCTCAAAGGGTGCCTTGTTTAAGTCAGTTTAACTTTAACCTCAGCTATGGTGCCCAATTATAGGACACCTATGGTGCTCCTGGGTGCGTTTGTTCTGTCTTCTGTTTCTGTGTATGGCCTTGGCCTGCTACTTGTTCCTGCACTTCTATTTGGTAAGTGCAAGCACAATTGGTGTTTCTGTGATTTTAGGACGTTGCGTTATATTCCTTTCGATATGGGAATTTAATGGAATATCTATCATTTCCACATTTTTAATACACCTATTTACATGTCAGTAGTGTGATGCTTATCCAATATTTTACATAATTGATTGCACTTAGGGGCGCCCCTTTGTGCTTATTTATCTATGCGCTCCTACAGTTACTTTCTTCAGAAAGTCTCACCTCTGCAATGTTTAACTAAACTATTTAAAAAAAAAAAAAAATATATATATATATATATATTTTTTTTTTTTAAATTAAACAATAAATATGTGAGTTGTACTGACATTTCTTTTCCCTCAAAACTGTTTTATACTTCTTCCCCTGGTTAATATTCTTACTATCTATTGCAAAATAAATGGACATTTACAAAGAGAGATACATGAAATGTACAACAAATTTTATCAAGAAGTGCTTACTTGATCTGCATTTTCTTGATCAACTGATAACCTCTCCATTAAATCATCAACATCAACAGATTTTTGTTTTAGCACCGGCTCTAATGCAGACAGCTCAACCTTCATTTTATCAACAAGAATGTTGGTCTCTTCAAGCTTGCTTAGTCCATATTTTACACGGTCACGTGCCTGTGAAAAAAAAACAGCATTAAATCAGTTTCACATATTTGAATGAAAGTAATCTTGGTAGGTTTAAAATGAGATTCAAATGAGTTTTCTTATTGTGCAATGTTTTCTTGGAAATCATCCATATTGAAGTATAAGGCAGGGGCCGGCAAAGTGCAGCTTTTTAGCTGCCTTGTTGTGGCTCTGAGCATACCTCCGAAACCCCGCCCATGACTTCTGACGCCTCTTCTGATTGTTCGTCGGCAGGTCATGTGGTCAGGAGAGTGCACTCCTCCCCCTTTGCAGCTCAGAAAAGTACTGTTGCCGCTGGAGGAGGGAGCAAATTCGCTTCAGCTTTCCTTGATCAACTCTGCAGACTATTACTTAATTTGGTATGCATGCTTTGATTGAATTGCTGTCTGTCTGGTTATAGTTCCACCCAAATCAGCAACTTATCAGCATTTGTCTTGTTAGCTTCCCCTTTCCTCACACATGTTGATTAGTTTTTTCACTTGTACCCAATTAGTCTAAGCATATATTCTGGCTAGTGGTCAGCTTGCTGGCTTCAGTCAGCTTGGTGCCTACTTTCTAAATGCCTAGTTTTAAGCGTCACTGAAGAATTTTATACCAGAATTGGAACTAAAGAAATTGGGACTTTGCCTACTACCTGTATCAAATATTCATTACTCTGTATTTTAAGTTATATATTCAATATGTATCTATTCCCTACATTTCTATTATATTTGTGTGCTGTGTGCTTTGTGCTTCCTCAACTTAACCACTCTTTTGACTACCTACCTGATTCACCGTACTCTATACATATTTGTCCATCTCTCCTTTCCTCTACCTATGCTGCCCACTACTCATTCCTCTCATTCCTACGCAATAGCTCACCCCTCCCCTCCTCCACACAGTCTACGCATTCCCCTTTCAAAAATTTTTCCCACATACTCTCTCTTTTTACCCTGCTGCTACTCGCTGCAGGAGATATTGCCCTTCTCCCATGCCCTGCGCTCTGTGGGTTGTGGGGGAGGGGTGGGACTCCTTCTCTCATCTGCCTGTCTTTACAATTGTATCACCGTCCCTGACTGCTTTGTTTTTGCCTCCTTTGAGGTTCATGCTGTTAAACTTTACTATCCCCTACCCCTACGTGTGGCTGTTATTTTTAGACCGCCCTCTGCTTCTGCACCTGCCACTTTTCTGTCTGATTTTGAATCCTGGCTAACCTTTTTTCTCTCTAATGACACCTCATCACTCATTCTGGGGGACTTCAACTGCCACGTTGATGACCCATCTCTATCTTGGCCTTCTCATTTCCTCCACTTAACCTCGTCCTTTGACCTTCAACAGTGGACTAACTCTAGCACCTATAGGGATGGTCACTTTCTAGATCTGGTCTTTACCAAAAACGCTTCTCTTTCTCATCTTACTATCAGCCCTTTCCCTCCCTCAGACCTCCACCTTCTCTATTTCTTACTCTCCTGTTCCACGTCCTCCTCCCCCTCAATTACTTATTTACAATATGTGTGCCATCGATTGCCAAGCCTTTGTTGCATCTCTGTCCTCTGATCTATCCTCTCTCCTCACCTCCTCTGACCCTGATGCGCTGGTGACTTCCTACCACACCATTCTATCTACTGTTATTGACTCTTTTTCCCCTTTGCAGCCTAAACCGATTATTAATCCTCGCCCCTGGCTGAATGCCGAAACACATTTTCTCAGATCCTGCATGCGTTGTGCGGAACGTTTGTGGAGGAAATCCAGCTCCTGGACGGACTTTGTGAAATATAAGTTTCTGCTCTCATGCCTTAACTCCTCTCTCTCCCTAGCTAAACACTCACATTCTGGATGACTTCTACAGATGCTCCATAGAGAGTATTCTGTCATACTGCATTACCTCCTGGTTCGGCAATTGCAATATCTCTGACAGGAAATCTCTCCAAAGGGTGATCAGAATGGCTGAAAGAACTGTAGGCATGTGTGAGTAACAGACATCACTTGTATAGACCTACAAATGAGGATGAGCGGTGATGTATTCATCTGATGATCCTATTCGGGGGGTCGTCACATGAATACTAAGCAATCTTCATGTACTGTGGCCAGATCAATCAGGTAAGTATCAATTTCCACTATAGTTCCCCATTAAATTACAATTGACACATGCTGATGTAAGCTAGTAAAAACATTACACATTATTGTTTTTGCAATTTATAATAACAGATGAAAAAGATAACAGATTTCAAACTAATAAAAAGTAATTTCAACTGTGAGGCAAAAAGGAGATTTTTACTTACCGATAAATCTCCTTCTCTGAATATCTCTTGGGGGACACAGGACCATGGGGTAAAGCTCCCTCCCACTGGAGGCAGGACAGTAGGAAAAAGAGACTCCTCCCTAGGGGCTTTACCCCTGAGCACAGGAGAAGAAACTCCAGTATTTTAACAAAAATTAAACTCCAAGTAAATAAACACAATCAACTTAATCACGCACAAAACACCCTTCGTTATAGGGTGGTAACCTGTGTCCCCCAAGAGATATTCAGAGAAAAAGATTTATTCGTAAGTAAAAATCTCCTATTCTCTCTAATCTTTTGGTGGAACAGAGGACTACATACCAAAGCAGTCCCAAAATAGGGTGGGAGATAATGAAACTATTTCCATAGCAGACAGGAAAACTCCTAAGAGTTAGGAGCAACAGCTGCCTGCAATACTTTTCTCCCAAAACTGGCCTGGTGAGAGGAAAAAAGATCTACCTTATAAAAGTTAATAAAGGTAGAAGGGTATGTCCATGTAGCTGCCTTACATAATTGCTCCAGAGAAGCCTGATATCGTACTGCCCAGGAAGCACTCACAGCTCTGGTAGAGTGAGTAGTAATCACCTGAGGAGCAGCAACTCCTCTCAAACAATACACACTCCTAATTACCTGATTAAGCCAGCTCGTTAAGGAAGACTTTGGAACAGATTTCCTTCTTTGTCCTGTTTGGGAACACAAATTAAGTGTCCAAACATTGAAAATACGCCGTACGCTCTAAATAGATGTGTAACGCTCTAACCACATATAATGAGTGAAGTTTCTTTTCTTTAGCATTCTTAGGATCTGGGCATAAAAAGGAAGAACAATGTCTTGATTGACATGAAGAGGACACGATGGAACTGTCCGAAGAACTACCTTATCCATATGAAAAACTACAAAAGAATTCTTCCAAGATAAAGCTGCCAACTCAGTGTGAGGAAACATTACTCACCACTGCGAACTGTTCCAGCGTTGGGTCTCGCGGCATCAGAAGCACCGTATCTCCTCCTCAGTGCGGCCGTCGGGTGTGTGCGCTGACGTCATTGCGCGCACGCCGCGGAGGCGCGCTTTTTGAATTCTCACAGCGTGATCATCTGAAAGGCTCCCTGGCTATATAAGGGAGCCTGTCTGATGGTGCCGGCACCTGATTATAGGTTCCTGCTAGGTCCCTGTTTGGTGCCCTTGGTACCTGCCTGTCTGATACTTCCGTACCATATATTCAGTACTATTTTTGCTACCTTGTTCCTGCTCCTGGTTCTTTACTACCTAGTCCACACTGTATTGTGTTCTAGCCTGCTCCTGCCATCTCTGGGGTCCATCTAGTTTCCCTTTTCAGGTATTCAGTCCAAGGGGACGCGACCTGGGTTCTCTCTGCAGCTAAGTCCTAACCTCCTTTCGGGGGATCTAGGTGAAAACCGGGGATTCCTTATACTCTGCGCCCTGGGTTTTGTCTGCCTTTACAGGGATAGAGCTGCTCCCTCCATCTCCCAAGTGGTTCAACTACTTCTGATCATAACACTCAGACTCTCCTGGCTGATACATTTGCCACTAAAAAGACTACTTTTAGTGTAAGAAAAAAAAACAATGAAGAGTTAGATAAAGGTTCAAATGGAGACTCCTGAAGAGCTGATAGAATCAGGTTTAAATCCCAGACAGGGAAGGGTCATCTTGTATAAAGGAACTTTATGAGCCACTCCTTGAAGAAATGTGCGAACCTCATCTAACAGAGCTAGACGCTGTTGAAAGAGGACTGATAAAGCAGAAACCTGAACCTTCAAGGAAGACCAACTTAATCCTTTGTCTAAACCCCATTGCAGAAATTAAAGCAAGCAAGATAAACTAAACTGTTTAAAATCCAAATATAAGGAAGAACACCTAAGCCAATAAGCTTTCCATACTCTATGGTAAGCCACAGAAGACACAGATTTTTTCGCTTTTAACATAGCTCTTATCACTTCCTATGCAGTATTAGGGATTTAACAGATAGCGTTCCCGCATTGGGATGAAGAATCTCCCCCTGTGAAAGAAGGTCTTGAATTCTCAGAAGAATCCAATGAGGGTTTACTGACATGGACAATAGGTCCGCGAACCAAGATCTCTTGGGCCAATAAAGGGCTATTAGAATGGTTTTGACTCTCTTTGCAAATTTTCTGTATCACTATCGGTGAGATGGCCAGAGGAGGAACGCGTATGCCAGAAGAAACTTCCATGGGAAGTTCATCTGTTAAAAATGCCCTGGGATCCTGATCTCTGGAGCAAAACTTCCAAAGTTGGAAGTTGAATCTTGACTCGAAGAGTTCTTGTGTGGTACATAGCTTGTGCAGCATCCTATCGGAAATCTCTGCAAAGCATTGTAAGAACGGCTGAGAAAATCATTGGCTCCTCTCTTCCCTGCATCCAGGACTTATATAACTCCCATCTCCTTCAGAAAGCCCTCTGTGTGGCAGGTGAATTCACCCACCCTCTTCACCGTTTCTTAATCTGCTACCCTCAGGGAGAAGAATGTGCAGTTTAATGGCTAGGACTAGTAGACTGAAGAACAGTTTCACCCACCAGGCTGTAAGAGCTCTAAACTCACTCCCTGCTCTGCCTCCCCCCCTTATTTCTCCCCCCCATCACCTATTAACCTCCCCTCCTGTTATCACTACTCCCTATGACCTTGTAAATTCAATAAGTAGTCAGTGACTAAACCTGCCTCCAAGCTCAACATCCCCTCCCCCCCTTTCTCCCTTTGATATGCACTTTCACCTCCTATTACTTATTTTTATTGTATTGTATTATTGTATTCTATTAATATATGGTATCTGTACTTGCACTTTTCTTGCATTTGCACTTTACTTTTGCCTACTGGTTTTTGTCATTTATATTCCTATCCCCATTGTCATGTATGCTGGAGAGATGAGAAACGTAATTTCAATACTTGTATGTGCTCATGTACATATGTAGAATTGACAAATATTTATCTATCTATCTTGGGAAGACCTCACTTCAGTGATAGCTGATGGATTCAATCTCTACTCTCCTGGAATGGAGCCTTGTCGACTCAGAACATCTGCTATTCAGTTTAGGATCCCTGGAATGTTAATGGCCAATAGGCACAGGGCCCATTTCTCTGCCCAATAGAAAATCTAAGAGGTCTCTGACATTGCTACAGCACTCCATTTACCTTCTTGATGATTTATATAAGCCACAGTAGTGACATTGTCTAACTGAATACAGACTGCCTTCCCTTCTAATTCTTTTGACCAGTGAGCCAGGACTAATCTGACTGCTCTGATCTCCAGGATGTTGTTTGGGAGAAGAGATTCCTGAACTGACCAACGACCATGAATGTAAAGATCCCCTAATACTACCCCCCAAACTGAGAGGGAAGCATCTGTCAAAATTAATTCCCATTGATGGAGACCTAATGGCCTTCCCCTCTGGAAGTTTATGGAGATCTGCCCCCACATTAACAAAAGGAGAGTATTCTTTTCCAAAGAAATCCTTGTGAATAGAGGTCGTCTCTTCCACTTTTTTAATATGTCTAATTGAAGTGGATGTAGATAAAACTGTGCATAAGGGACCACTTCTATTGAAGATACTAGGATCCATAATACCCCCATGCAAAATTGAATTGCAGGAAATTGAAGAGACAATTTGTATGTCTCCTGAAATATTCTGTCTGTCTATCTTGTTCTGAGGCAGATAGACTCAGAAACTTGACGAGTAGAAAACCATTCCCAGAAACTGAATCTCTTGAGATGGTAACAGGTTTTTGTTTAGATTTAGAATCCAACAGTCTCCGCCTGTTGTGCTTGAGAAAAGGAAGGTGCTTTGATCAACAGATTGTCAAAATAGGGAGTCACATATACTCCTTCCAGCCTGAAACTCATTGTTACTGCCACCATTACTTTTGTAAAGATTCTTGGTGCCGTAGCTAGACTGAAAGGAAAATCTACAAATTGATAGTGGGAGGGCTTGAATGCGAAACGAAGGAATTTCTGGTATTCACTGTGGACAGGGATATGCAGATATGCATCCTTGATGTCCAATGCTGTTAGGAACTTTCCTTGTGTCATTGCTGATATTACTGATTGGAGAGATTCCATCTTGAATCTGGAATTTCTTATGAAATGGTTGAATCCCTTGAGATTTAATATGGGACGAAAACCCCCATCTTTTTTGGGGACAAGGAACAGGTTTGAATGTTAGCCCTGATATCTCTGGTTCAGAGAAACCATAGTTGTTACTCCTTTCTTTATTGACACATTCTCAAAAGGCTTGACCCTTCTGAGATTCTCTGGGAATTCTGGATAGAAAGAATCTGTGATGGGGAGGACAAAAAAAATTCTATTTTATAGCCTACTGAGATATTTAATACCCAGTCGTCCTTTATGGAATGAAACCAAACCTCCCAAAACCAACAGGTGACCCCCCCTACCTGGTCGTCTGCTTTGGGGGTGGCTAAACCTTCATCCTAACAAGCCCTTTCCTGAAGAGGAAGTGGGAGGCTGTCTTTTAGGTTGCCAATTATTTTTGCCTTTGGTCTGGAATCTAGGCCTGTTATAGCATTGTGCCTGACCTCCTGAGAAACGAAAGGAACGTTTTTTATTGTTCCTGTTAAAGGATGAGTTTGAAGAACACTTGTATCTTCTTCCAAAAACTTGGGACTTGGATCTGTTTTGCCCCCGCTTAGTCGCTTGACTAATGATTTTTTCCAATTCAGTTCCAAAGAGAATTTTCCCTTTAAAAGGTAAAGATAGAGACTTCTTTCAGCAACTATCTGCTTCCCAGTGTTTAATCCACAATAGATGTCTGGCTGCTACTGATGTAGCTGAGGTTCTAGCTATAACCTTTGCTGCATCTAAGGGAGCATCACAGAAGTAAACAATAACTTCCTTAAGTTGGAAGGCTATTGAAAGAAGTTCCTCACAAGAGGCTTCTGCTTTAATAAATTCTATTAGTTGCAAAATCCATTTTTCACTGGCTCGTGCGATCTATGCTGGTGCAAAAATTGGGCATAGAGCCAACCATGATAATAACATGGATTTTAAAAATCCTTCTATCATTTTATCTGGTCTTTGAAGGAAGAAGAATCAAGAACTGGGATAGTTGTATGTCTGGACAGCAGTGATACTGGAGCGCCCACTACTGTTGGAGAAGACCAGCATTCTAGTGAATCCTTGGAAAAAGGGTACATAAGGAAAAACAGTCTTGTAGGGTGATAAGTAGCTTCTGGCTTATCCCATTCATATTTTACTATCTAATCGACCTGATCATATGCTGGAAATACCTCAGCTCTATTTCGCTGGCGTTTAAATATGTTTTTTGTTGGGTCAGTGTCATGTGCAATTAAAACAATGGAAAGTTCCAGTATTTAATTGCACTTCTTATTTATTATTTTTTTTAACATGCAAGTAAATTGATTGATAGACCACTTTTTCATGGGTGAAGCCGATTGTGTTTGCCCCCCTTTCTGGGGATTAACACAGAGTTCCCAACAACGGAAATCCCTGTTCTGCCTTTGTAGTGCTGATTTACTAGAAAGGGAACCGAAAACAATTATGTACTTCTTACTTTTCCTTTAATGTGTCAGTTTACTAAAAGGAAACAGGAAGTAGGATCAGTATGTAAACTGAAATTAAGTATTCACTCTTTGCTTTACCTTTATGGTGTCAGTACACCATAAAGGTAAAAGGAAACCGGAAACAAGTATGTACTCCACCCCGTTAATGGGGAGAAGAGCCTTTAGAGATCCCCTCTCTGAAACTATTCTAGTGCCTACCCCCAGCAAGAGAAAACAGTACATTGGCCTGATTAGCACTCCCTGCATTTGTATAATTCTCTTCGGTACTCCTGCTGCATTTGTAGCATTGAACTGAGTGATATGCGATCCTTGCTGACATCCAAGATGGCCACCGCAAGATGTCATGGTAAGATGCAGGTAAAAGGGCGTAAAAACTACTTGTGGCTAAAAGTCGCAGTTTTAAAAAGTGCTATGCAAAGATTGCAACAGTAGAGAAATGGCTGAATAAAACACTGCGGTTGGAGAGATAGGGAGGTTGGCAGACAGAGTGGGGATACCGGAAAGCACTTAGGGGAATTGATTACCTTATAAATGTGTCCACACTTAGCAATCTCAGATCTGCTGACATACAGTATGTCACTGTATCTTTCAACACTCTCTCACACCTGTCTGTTCAGGGAGGAGTGGATGTGCCTGTACCTGATGGTTCTCTCAGTGATTTTCAAGCTCACTGGATTTCTCAGAACTCTCTCATACCTTTCTGTTCAGGGGAGCATGAGTGTGTGCACAGGGATTCAGAGCAGATGAATCAATGCTCTTTTCCCAAAATCATCCCACATAGGGGGTAGGGCTCAGAGCTGTTACTGTCCCCTGCCATAACCATGGTTGTCAGAGATGGTCTCTGACCAAAGAAATATCCAATTCTGGACACAGGATCCGGTCGCAGCCTCCTTGGAGAAAAAACACTATAAAAACTGGAGTTTCTCTTCCTGTGCTCAGGGGTAAAACCCCTAGGGAAGAGTCTCTTTTTCCTAGTGTCCTGTCTCCAGTGGGAGGGAGTTTTACCCCATGGTCCTGTGTACCACAAGAGATTAGAGAGATGTCAGATTAATGAATAATTATCTTTACACCTTACCGAGACAAGCTGATTCCTTTTATCTCCCAGCATGGACAAATAGAGATTAATTAACTCGAGGTATGAAGTAGGAGTAGTGTAGTATCTCCGCCTGAGTTCTGTATAGTATTGCTCTGCCATTGCAGTGACACTCGTGTGGATCTCCACACACATTTCAGAAAATCTTGCCTTCATATCTTCACTGCCAAGATCAGTGTTGATGAAAAATGTCTGAGAGACAGACAGAAGAGCTTCTCTTGGCCACTGTGAACAAAATAATGAAAGCTAAAATGAATTATCTGTTTTTATTTCCCTGGGTAGATGCAATATAAATATTTATCCAGCACTGCCATGGGAAAATTAAGTTTGGTGAGGGAAGCTCAGTTCAGTGCACAACAGTTTTTATAAAAATTAAAATTTAAAGGGGAAAATGTGTATATAAAACTTTTATAACAAACATGATATAGCAATACAAGTGTTCTGTCAATATCAATTTCAAACAAATAAAAAGGCTTACAAAGACGGAATAATCAAGTCAGTAGAAAAAACATCAATTCATCTTAGCTAATTTAGACATAAGTGTTAAATTATCAGTGACAATATGAACGACTGCCTCTAATATGAATGACAATTACATAACATTTTCACAAAATTCACTAGTGTTGCTACAAATTAACTTGTGGCATAAATAGATGCAAATGGACCTCTGTGTTTTGTTGCCTACACAGTGAGCTGTGATAACACTAGTATCTGCACCAAGTAAATACATTTTGTATATCTAATATTGAAAATGATCACTGACCTGCACAAACCAGTCAATCGTACAGCAGTTTACTAGTGATGGAAACATGCGACATCTGGCTCTAAATGCCTCTCCAACTGGACTCATGCAAAGAACAATATGCAACTTCTGACGTACACGATTAATAAAAAACTGAAACACCTAGCGATCCAACAAAATGGAATCTAGTTAAAAAGTTGTTCAGTGAAGACACAAAAAAAAAACTGTTTATACTATACTGTTTTCTTCTTTTATCTTCATCTACCTAATTTTTCCTGATGCAGAAGAGTACATGCTGTCTTAAATACTCTAATGTAATTTTGACATCTTAAATACCAGACAGCCTGTCCATTGATAAATAAACAATGACTTACTGCTTCAGGTTTGCCATGAAGCATCATGTTATACACACTAAAATAAAAGACCCTGGCACAATTATATATTTTTATTTATAAATCGGTATTGTTACACAGCACTGTACAATTGAACAATACATTAATACTGACATGGGATAAGTACTTTACATAGTATAAATAAA
>WMED01016436.1:0-13317 GCA_019650415.1 Pipa parva
AGTGGTGGAACTTGCACTATTGGTGACTGACTAAATACTTTTTTCCCCACTGTATGTAATATAAATGATGGGCAACTGTACACTAAGCAACATTACAACCTATAATATACAATAATATTTTCTCATCTGAATTATGGCAACACATTTGTATAGCCTATAATTCTCATCTGGTGATTACACTGTAAAGGAATGCACTTTGGAAGACACATGCTTTTCTGAGTATCTTGAATGTGAGGGAGATCTGGTAATGTAGGAGTGGCCAGTTTGGGAGAAAAAATATTGAGGTTCTTTAAACAGTTCCTCATTCTAGCACACTAAGCTGCTTAGCTGCAGAAGCTTCCTCACTTACAACTGCTATAGTGCTACTCATGAACAACTTTGTATTATGACTCAAGCCCTCTTTCTTTACATGCCTTACCTTACCATTGCTGGTGTCGTTACCATTCCATCTATATTCTCTGGTCATTTGATTTGAGAATTTTCCTAGCCTGGTCACTGGGTTTCCTTTCTCTGTGGATAACCTGCTGATTGCAGATTTTGTGTTCCATGGCACTATAATATGTAATTTTTGATTTTGATTTGGTCTTCAATGTCTGATTATCACCTCTTTTTTCTGGCAAACTTCTTTAAGCGTAAGATGTTGCTGTTCATTTGTTTATTAGACTAAATTAGCTATGCATCTTGCCCTCATGAGTCTTTTAGCCATTATTTTGCATGTCCATGGTGACCTCATGTTATGACTGTACTCTATCCTACATTATTTCTAGTCCCAATAGTCTGGTTCTGCATGTTCTAATCTGTCACAACTTTCTTCCTGTTTTGCCATCCTGTCATCTCTATCTCTTCTCCACACACCTTTTATCAGTTCTTGTTTGTGTCTAACAAATATTCTTTTTATTGTCTTGTAACATATTAGAGAATCTTGTGCTTGTCCTAAGTGTCAAGTGCTGTATGATTCCTCCTGTAGGAAAAGGTTGAATAGGCTACTAGAACACAGACAGAAGTGTGTTTGGGTTTATTATATATACAATATCAAATAGGGGCAAATAGGGTTCACAAAAGAAGCCTTTCCCAAAGACCCACTGTCTAGTTGCAGTATTATCACTCACCCTAGAATAATCATGATAATTAATAAATAATTTTCATAGTTGCATTGCATAGGAGTGCTTTAGTTTATCATTGACTGGACCCAGGCTCACCATGCATCTTTTTAGCGGGTATTTATTATACTTACACAGAAGCCAGTGGCTTACCCCTTATCCCTGTTGCCAGAATCAGAGTTCAAACTCCTTGATGCTGGTGGTAAAGGGAACGGCTATTATGGATGACATAATTGCCCTAGCTTTACTATAATCTGAGGCAACTGGGATCACATCCAGGTTTCTAAAAATGTGAATATTCTGAAAATATTGAAAATATGCTTTTTGGGCCCAAATTTAGATCTACCAATGCTGGAGAACATTGGAGAATCCTCTTGTGGGCTATTCAAACCCTAAAAGTTGAACAGTCATGTCATATTCACCTTTGCTTAATCCAGGAGCTATCCAGTAAGGGCTCCAGCAGACCAAAACAACTCATGCAATACAAATGAATCCAGGCTGCTCACTGTGTAAACATAAAAGGGAATCCCCATTTTATTGCAGAATAAAATAACACAATGTGTCGGGGGGCAACCGTCTACTTTCATCAAGTGTATAAAAGATTCAAACCCTATACACATGTTGGCTAACCCCTTGCTGCTGTTATTTTTACCTAAAACCAAAGTTTTTTAAGGTTTAGAGTGTTAGGTTGAAAGATTATTCATTTTTAAATCGCTCAGAACTTCCCATAAAAAAGGACGTGTGTTCTCTTTTCATAAAGATATGCATTTAATCCCACATACACATTCTGCAGATGTTCGTGATTCTTCTCTAGATATACTGGTAAAGATTAAAGTGTCTACAATTTATAGGTTTATAAGTCAATATGTCATTGTCACAAAAGAAGTGCCACTGCTAAAATAAGGAAATTGAAAAAGTATTTAAAGGATATAATAAAGATGTCAAACAGCTGCACATTCAGTGTTGGACTGGGGTATATTGGCCCAATGGGAGGCCCCACCCCCACTAGCAACAAAGGAGCTTGAGCTGGCCTGCCAGGTGGGCTCTCTTATAGAATTTCATAGTCTTTTGTTTCAGGATTTATATGTAAAACAAGGTAACCTTTCTTTGTTTTGCACAAAATAAATATGCAAGTCTTTCAGGCCTTTAAAGTTTTTCTTCTTAGGAACATTGAGGGCCTTATTGACTAAAGTCCAAATAGTCACGTAAAGCTGTGAATTCACATCTATTTTTCACTTCTCCATGGTTACTTATTGACTATACATGACCAATTTGGGGCAACTACACTAGTCGTGAACTTACAAAGTTCTTCACATCAATTTGTGTGTATGTGCACAAATACTTCTACTATTGACTAAACAGAGGAGTGTGTGAATGTGCGAATGCAACTAGGAGAACTGTTCTGAATTCACCTGTTTGACTTTGCCATTTCAGACTGGAAAACTGGGGGATTGATGGCAGGGCTCCAGTGTTGTGTAAGGGGACCATTTCATCAAAAATGACAATGGTGAATGTGATTCAATGGCAACATGACCTAGGGACAAGGTGACATAGAAATAGATGGAATATTCACAGAATACAGTTAGTGAGATATGATGAGATTGATGTCACTGCCCTTCAGTGCAGAAAATTCATCTCACTCCACATGACTTTGTATCCTACTTCTTTCTGACTATGCCACACTACACATTCAACAGAGTTCACCGCTGTCTGCCCTGTTCAGTAAGTGCATTCTCCATTTAGTCATTCCTGAGAAGTAAATTTGTGTCTATTTTGGCAATGCGGCTCAAATTGTAGTGAGGTGAATTCACTCTTTAGTCAATGAGGCCGTGAATGTTTATACAGTGAGCTTTGGCACAGGTAGGCATTTTGCATCAGGAAGATTGCTTTCTACTTTTTTAAATATTTAAATATTTTTGTATAAGTGACATTAAAGTACATGTATCTGCACTGGATGGAGCTGCAGATCTGTATATTCCAGTATTAGTATCTAATATGTAAGTCTGCTAGTGTAATAGTTGTCAGATATAAAAAGTATGACCTGTGCTGAGGAGTTTACTTATTTCAATGGACTGTAGTGCCAGTTGTATCAGTAATTAGAGGTTGTGCAAAAGTACTGTTTTTTTCTAATGTACTGTCAAAAAAATACAAAATAATCTTTACTAATAGTATCCACCAATGAATTTGAGGATAAAGTATTGATTATGTGTCTTCCTAGCATTGCAATCAGAACATCTGTTCTGGAGGTAGAACTTAATTTGAAAGAACAATATGGGCTCAACTCAATAGTTATTTATGACCTGCACAGTTTATTTTGTCTAGCAGATTTTAGTATGATACTGGTAGTTGAATCAGGGATATCAACAGAACTTACACAAAATATATTGCTCTCTGTTAGAGATGTGGTTTGGTTCTGGTACTTTTACTGTATTTTGGTTTTGTTTAGGTTCACTTTTTTTTTTTGACAAATGATTAGGTTATAAGTTAAGAAAAACAAACACGTGTTTTCTCATCTTCACAAACTGACAAGTCTGGCAGTGTTAAGCTAGGTGATGGCACAGACCTACTGCACTTCACAGTAGAATTAATTGCATGTGCATGTTTTCCAACTTTCTGACAGAAAAATTTTTTTTAAGAGATTATGAGGCATAAAATAGAATATTATTAATGGACAGAAGAAACTAGATAGTTTGAATCAAGTGCTGTGGGATCCAGTAGCAGAACCATTGTAAGTATATCTGGGCTGCAACCATATAAGGGCAACATTTTTGCTCTCCTTTTAGAATTCAGCAGTGGTCATGGATGAAGCTGGTGTTATCTCCATTAAACCATATAGCTCTGCCACAAGTTTAACTTTGTTGGGACAATTAAAAATGTTGGGCAGCTTGATGGCCTGCAAAACGAATTAAGGAATCAAGCATGCTTTTTAGGGCAAACCAAGGGCAGTTTCTAGATAAGCAGGAAGAGATTGAAAAACTATTAAAGGTGGAGTTTTTAAATGGGTGGGGAAATCTTACACAGGGCAGAGTCCTTGAAATAAAGAATTTCCCCTGACCTTGATTAGGTCAAGTTGTTCAGAAATGTACCTTTCCAATTTTCTGTGCACACATGTAGTCATTTTCACAGAGCCGTTTCTTGAATTTTATATTACTTCCTTTCAGTGGCAGTGGTTGATTCAGTCCCAGTGAAAAGGAGAAAGAAAATCTTGTAGTTTCCATTTTGCCACATACCACCAGCAATAGCAATGAATGGCTCAGACCATGCCCACTATTTCCTTTCTTGTTGCCAAAAAAACTGAACCATGATATATGTCCAGCAAGGACCCCTCATTGTTCACCCTTTTGCTGCAGTATTGGTATTCAGTCTAGAGAAAATTACGTTTTCTGTTGCTGTGACCTCTGTAGCAGTCACCCTACTTTTCTCTGATCCATTGTCCAGTTTAGATCAAGATAGACCTGAAGGCGTATTATTTCAGGAAAAAGTTATTTTTCTTTTGGTTCTGGGGGTAATATCAAATAAGGACAAGGTTATAAATACTATGCCAAACAAAAGCCTGCCTATAGCTGAGTATGAAGATATTATGATGAGGCCAAAAGGTGAAAAATCCACCTCTGTAGTTTGGCAAAACTTTTCTCCTTAGTCTGATAACTGTGGGCAAAAATGTTTTCAACCTTGGTTCCTTCTCTGTGTTCTGGAATTTTTAGTGGAATAATCACTCAAACCTGTCAAAAAAAGTTTCTACTATACCAGCAAGAAGTCCAGCCATTGAAACCTGGAGCTCACAGAGTGGTGTCACTCAGCACCACCCTCCTTTCACCTTAGAATACCTGTGATGTAAACTTCACAATAAGATTCACCATATATGGTGACATCTTCCCAGAAATCTTTGGGTGATCAGTTGTAGTGGTAGTATAGGTCTTGCAAAGAGGGCTGCCACTAGCATAACACACTAACTGACTTTAAATACAGTGATTAAATATGACTTATGGCTATTTGCTTTATTATTATTCAGGGTGATGATGATTTCTTTAATAATTTTAGATTACCGTATGCCCCTTATTCAGCATTCCAGGCTTTAATAAGTTAACGGATGCTATATGTTTGTGGTATCAGATCCCAGATTTATTTCTCCTGAACTGGAATTCCAGAAATGTACAGGGAAATATTCCAAAACATCCTAAAATATATTTCAGGTGCAGTAATTTCTATCTTTCGCGTAATGACCAATTTGTGGACAGGTGGTGCTGATTAGTGGCTTCCCCCTCACTAGCGCTATACTCTGTAGCAAGTCATTCCTCATACTGCAACAAAGAGAAGAAGAGCTCTTCCACAGGCAAGTTCCTTGGTGTATTTGTCTTCCAAAAGAAGCATACTACTGAGAATTTGTTAAATAAATTATGGAGTTTCACAGCACAAAGGCTCATCCTGCTTAGACTCTCTCCTGACTTTGTGATATCAGACAATGGTGACAATTTTTAATTTATCTGTACTTTTCTTTGCAAAATTTTCTAAATAATGAGTAGTCTGTTCCCTCTGTAGGCTGAAAGATATGTAGGCATTTTATCATTCCATAATTGTCTGCAGACACTGCAATGACTTCAGGAAAAACATGGGTGGCCCTGCTGCCATCTGAAACAGGAGGTCATTCTGAGGTGGAATTCAGCCCTCTACATGTTACAAAAACTTCTAGAAATGCAAGAAGCCATAATGGACTAATATAGGAATCCATGAAATATGCTTTGTTTATGTTAATATTGCAACTGAAGGTTTATTTAGATGCACTGCAAAATCATCCATTCATTTGATATAGTAATCTTAAAATCAGCCCTGCCACTGCCATGAAAAACTGGCTATTTCTCTTGCTCTATTCAGCAAAAGGAACAGTGATTGAAAGGGATTGCAGTGCTTCTCAAGAGCAGAAGATATCACAAATAACTCGTAACAGAGGCAGTGCGGGGCATAAAACAGCAGATTGTAAATTTAAGTTCATGCAACGCTGATGTATTGTACATAACCCTTTCACACCTGAAAGTTAGAAAATTTATACAAAAGGATGTGGGGACCCAGGGGCCCCTAAATTGTTAAAACTCATACCTGCTGGTGGGGGGAGGGAAAGTTACAACAGACTGCATAATATGTCCTCCAATGCAGGGTGGACTCCCAGGAGCCCCTGCACATTTTTAGGGACAATAATAAAGGCTCACAAAAAGGTCACAGCTTTGGCTGCAACCAGGCCTCCAGGCAAATCTTGTATGCAAATTAAAATGAAAAAATATACAATAATTGCAGTTTATTAAATTTCCTAGTATGGTCTGGAAAATAAGGTAATAGTTGAAGTGTATTTATGCTTAAAACACTTTCTCCTGTTTTGTGGCATGTTTAGCAGCAAGAGAAAATTGAAATGGTCATGCTTTCTCAAATCAGATGATTGTTCAGAGACTGAAAAAGTAAGTCCAGTTGGTACTTGTATACAAATGCCTACAGATAGAAACTTTCTGCAACTAAACACCCTTTAAGCACAAGGAGTAGAGTAAACTAGCCTAAACTGTGAAATCTAAACTACAGTGGATGCTATGATTTCCCAACAAGAGAGAATAATAAAGCCCTGTTCTAAAATGCATTGAATGACCTGTGAAATGATTATGTACAAAGATCTACAAAAGTGGATCTCCTCTAATGAAATCTGTAGCTCAGCTCCCTGATTATTAGTATGGGTGAGATTTCCTGTCTCAACTGACCAATCAGAAAGCTTAGTTGTGGAAGTCACTCAGTCTGCTGGGACTGCAGCTCAGTGCCAATGCTTGTTTTTAGCCTAGTTTACACAGCAAGTGCAGTGGGGAGGCTTACTTAAAGGGGTACTATGGTGCTAATATAACTTTATACTAAGACAATTGCTGACACAAATAGAAAAAAAAGTTTAAGGAAGAAATAATACTTGCCATTTGTTTCACTGTTTAGTTTTAAAGAGAGCTGACATTTTTTCCTTCTCCTCTCCCCCTCCCCTTTCTCTTTTGCAAGTCAGGCAACAGGAGAAGAAAAAGCTGCCTGACTGCTATTGGTTAAGCAGTGTGCTGACCTTTTGGCTGTATAAATTAAGTTGGAATGCAGGAGATTACAGAGGAAAAGCTGACTTGTGCTCAGGTGTTAAGTAGTAAGTAGAGCAAAAATGTCCAGGGGAGAGTACCTTTTCATGGAAAACTGGTCAGTACAAGTCACACACACATAATTCCTGGTGCAGGAGTTTATCAGTGCTGTCTCATCCATCATTCTACTTCAGATGTTTCATCTGCTGTGGAGAAACTCTTCTCACTACGGTATAGTACTGCATATGTAAATGTGTAATTTGACTATAGTTCCCCTTTAAGATGCCGGATTTTTTTTAGCTAAGTTTTTAAACATAAAAAATGTGTTTATGGTCTAAAAATAATAAAGCCATTTATACTGTTAATTTTAAATAACTTCAAGTACTGTGTGGGAACCCTAGAAGGACATATAAAATGTGTTTATTTTGGTGGTGGATTTTCTGCAACTTTAAAAAAAAAAAAATTAGAATTTGAAAACTAAAAACCCTTTGCAAAAAACTAAAACCTAAACACAGAAATGAAATCAGAACTGAAACACATGCACATCTCTACTAAATATTTCAGATAAATCCTATACACTGCACTGGATCCTCTGTAGCCCTGCAGTACACAGGTGAACTTTATTATCGCCCTTGCAGCAGGGAGATTTGAGAAGTGTTTAGTGTTAAAGTTAGCTAGACATCCCTTTTAGCTGCATGGTAATCAGTTTAGCTGCAAACTACATGGCTACAACAGTATAGACCATCATTTGGAAATTATTACATTAGTTAAGCATGCTGTGAGGAACCACTCAAATAACAGTGTCCCTCTTGGGGATGGAAAACAATGAAACAGCAGTTGACATTAACAACTATAGGTTTATTGAGTATAGTAAGCCAAAAATACATCAGACTTTTTATGCAAAAACAGAATTCAGTTACATTTATTTTAAAGCAGGGTTTTAGGATTATCTCTTTTAGTCACTTTACCAATACTCAGTCACCTGAAGCAGACAACACACTGGGTTACTTCCAGTCACAGGAAGGTCATTCATTAAATTTTGAATTTGACAGATGTAGTAAAGTCTCATCCTTTCGCATCCATTCACTATGATACATAAATTTCCTTAACATTCCCCTGGCAAAGTGAAAAACAGCAGGAGATGCTATAAGGCATATAGTCATATGTAGTCAGTTGTACAGTTGTGGCTGCATACTGATGCAAATTTGATGAAGTGAAGTGATGTAATTTTCCCATGATTCCCAAGGAGACAGTCAGTCACTATAACTTCATCTTCATTATATTAATGTCCAAACAATATTGATTAGTTAGGATTGAGGATGCACATTGCCACCACTTTGTCACAGAATTAAAGTTGCCTACATTACAACATGTGAGTTTTACATTTCTATGTCACAGTATTTCTAGTTTATGTGTTACTTGGTCACTATATATTTTTTGTCTTTTGAGTGTACAGTCATCTTATGGAAACTGGAGCCGTGCCCTTATCCCCCTATATCACCACTTTTGTGCTGAGAGAAGTCAGTCGGTGCATTCAGAGAAATCCAGTACATGATAAATAGGCAGAAGCCACATGCATGCACATGCAAAGTAATGAGAAGAGGTGTATCAATCCCCAAATGTCATAAGGTGTTGAATTGGATGCAAATTCTCCACATTGCAAAATCTGATGAATATGTGTTGGGTAAGAGAGGAAATTATATGAATTCACACATCTACCCCACTGTTCCCCCTTTAATAATTAACATCAGTGTATTTAAAATAAAAAAATCTGAAAATATTAACAATGAGAGCTGTTCCCCAGCACACCAGCTTTCACCAGCACAACATAACAGTGAAGATTAACACTTGAAATATTGCCCCTGGAGCTAGACATCTTTATAAACTTAGCAGGCTTTTTTGCTTGGTTCAGTGGCCCTGCACATGCCCAGTCTGTACTTATTAGGACTGTAGCAAAATAGGTTGAAAATCATGTTACAAATGGCAAATAAGTTTAACTGTTATTAAGAGCTTTCATGTTATGTATTTAGTAGCAATTATCTCTACCCCATTTCCTCACACTGTAGGGTTAGTTAGTGATGCACTCTGGTACATGTTGCAAACTGCAATGGTTTTCTGTTCAGCTGAGATGCATACAACCAAGGTAATCGGCCCTGCATCATGGTTATTTTATAGGTGATGGTTTTAAAGGCATGTGTTACCAGGTCATCCTTTCATCAATGAAATGTAAAAACTATGTTGGCCAAATTAACTAAAGGGTGAATTCACCTGTCAAATTCACCTTGCTACAATTAAAATCGCATTGCCAAAATAGATGCAAATGTACTTCTCAGTATTCACTTGTCAAACTAGTAGACAGGGATGATCACTGTTGCATGTGTAGTGCGGAGTAGTCAGGCGGATAGAAGAAGGATGTGAAGTCATGGGGATTGAAGAAAATGAAGGGCAGTGATGTTATCCTCAACATATCCCACTAACTGTATTCTGTGAATATTTTAACTATTTCTATGTTACCTTGTCTGTAAGCCATTTTGTCACTTAGTTGCAGTCACCATTGTCACTTTTGACTGACCTTACTCAACACTGGAGCCCATCAACTCCTCAATTTGCAACTTTGAAATGGTGAAGTCAAACAGGTTAATTCAGAGTAGTACGCCTATTCTCATTCGCTCCTTCAACACACTCTGCAGCTTAGTCAATACTAGATGTGCTGTGTACGCACATGCAACGTGATGTGAAGAGTTCTGTAAATTTGCAACTAACATAGACATCCGAATTGACTGTGTATTCACCACTTCCCAAAATGTATTCAATAAGCGAACATGGGGAATAGATGTGAATTTATATCTCTATATGACTTTTCGGATTTTAGTCAATGAGGCCCTGTATGTCTAGTATAACACATGGTTATGTGCAACCTTCATCTTGGTAAATATGCAGACTAGATTATTCCTTCACCCATGTGCTAACCACATAACCTGCAGGGCAATGAAGATTTAGATACATAGCTGCAATATAATTCTCAAGTGCACATGGTTAAAGGAATTATATGGTTATCTTATTTTATAGATATTTAGTTCAAAATGGATGAGATGAAACTGTAATTTAAATCCACCTGCAGGTTAGATTTCCATCTCATCCCATTTAACCTTTGTAAAATAAGATGAACAGATCATTTTAGATTTTCATAGATGCCAACATATTTAGCCTTTTAAAGAAGGAGGCATTTGAACTACACAGTGTGTATGACTGAAGTATAATCTATTCAACTTGCATAGGCTATATATCATACATTTTTGTAAAGGTAATGTTAGCAGATATGTTATGTTAAATATTAAGGGATATGGAGATACAGTATATTCACACTATTAGTATTCTTGCAGGTTTTTTGATGAGTTTTTTGATTATAGCTATGGAATCCTAGGTTTATACTGGAGGTGTTTTATTTTCTGAAGATCAGTATTGAACTGGCAAGAGAGGGCCCACATGCCCAATCTAAAGGTCAAACAGGAGGAGTTTTTGACTGCTTAATACTGGAGAAACAGAATTTATTATTTTATTATTATTACACTTTGAAACTATGATTACATTTTGAAAATATTTCTTGGTATTACCCATTCCTTTTATTTCTTTAGTTGCTCACCTTTGAACCCAATCAAGTTCATCTACATCTTTACTGTGCTCCAGGGCCAAAAACTGTACTTAGGATCGTTTTTAACCTGATGAAGGGAGGACAGACCTCTCGAAAGCTTGTTTATTTAAATTTATTTAAATAGATTGTTAGTACAATAAAAATGTATCACCAAATATTCTAATACTCTTTATATATACAGTATATATATATATATATATATATATATATATATATACTGTATATATATATATATATATATATTAGCTTTATGCAGAAATGATTCAGCTGGATGCCATAACTAGCAACCCTTTTGTCCTGCTAGTGCAAGAGAGAGGAGGAAAGTAGAACAGACCTTCATCTTTAATTTAGCTTCTGGTTCAGCCAAACAGTAAAGAAGACTGTTAAAGTGAATACCGTGGATGATATAAATTCTGCAGACTGTTTCTTTGTTAAACTATATTTTAGTACTTTGCAGAAAATTTTTTAAAGTTCTTGAACAGTGTAAAAAAAACTGAAAATGTACATGTAATCCCTTCTCATTCAAAAAAAAAAAAAAATCAAGAAGTTGCTGACTTTAACAAACGTGCCTTGGCAGTGATTTGGGCAGAATCTGCACTGTAAAACACAAAGTGAGTGATATTTGTTATAAATTCCATATACATAGCTATATGTCTTGCCTACTTTAAAATACATTTAACTTAGTTAGTCCCTATGGCATTTTGTTCTTTTTTTGGGGATTTATCCATCTCTCTTCCTTACTTCCCTGAATGCCCCCTAGTTACTTCTTTTACACATTTTGTTTCTTATCTTTTAGATTGATCACATCTTAACTCAACAAACAGCATTACAATGAAGATGATTAGAAACTTAAACTGCATACAGGGAATTAAAGACTGCTGACTGTGTGGCATTGAATCTAGAAACCTCAGCAAACCAGTGATGTGCCAGCAGCAATTTTAAGAAGAAGTCTTTGGTAGAAACCCCATCCACTTTGTGGGAATTCTCAGCTTCATTGGCTGAGTGCACTCGCAAGGTTATTTAGTAACACAGTCCTGTTTTTACAGACAGAAAACACTTCTGGTTCTTTTGTAATTAGTCACAGTGGAATTTTACAAAGGTCAGTGCTTTGAAATATGGGTCTTCACTGCAAACGATCTACAAAAAAAATATATCTAACAAAATGATATTGCACTATTCATTAGTTCAACTTACTGCTACCCGAGGATGTTCTCTGTCAAGACTTCTTAAGTCTTCTTAAGTGAGTGCTTCTGGGAACCAAGATGTCTCCAGTATTCCTTGGGCAAATTTGCTCTGCTCACTGGTCCATTACTAGTAACAGACTTGTTGCCTGTAGGGGTCTGACATTATGAGGCACTTCAACTGAAACAAGCATTGCATATGTGACTTGCTAAACTATATATTTGCTGTTTCTATAGTGCAAAATTCTAGGCAGACAGTTACTTAATCTCTCTGATATTAAGATATGTAAAAAATGACTCCCTTACTGTCACTTATGTGTTCCATTTACAGGAAAAAAAAGAAATAAAATAAGCTATAGAAAACTTACAGCTGTATCATTAGCATTAACTAATTTAATTCCAGTTAAAAGTGATAATGTTTAACAAAGTTATACAGTAAGGCTGAAAAATGGTAGAAGCTCAATTGAGTTCAACCTATTTAATAGTAAATAAATACAAGCTTGTTAAATAGTCCTTCATTTATCCTTGTTTGTCTATATGAAGATGAAAATTCCATTTGGGCCAAATTCATTTTAAGATAGGAAAAAACTCTTCCTGACCTGTAGTGGTGCTCACACTGGATGGATATGCTCACACTGGATGGACGTGCTCACCCTGGATGGAGGTACTCACGCTGGATGGATGTGCTCACGCTGGATGGACGTGCTCACGCTGGATGCACAAGCTCACACTGGATGGACATGCTCACACTGGATGGACATGCTCACACTGGATGGACATGCTACTAAATATTTTTATTTATGTAAATAACCCTCTTTGTTATTGAAAAAACACAAAATCAAATGGAAGTGCTAGAAAATGCAAAAATCATACAAAATAGTTTTTAGAAAAATACAAAAGCAATATCCAAACAAATTTCTGTGGTGCAGGGTTTTTCTAATGTGATGAGTCGCCAAAATCACAATTGACAAAAACGTGGAAAGGTAAAACCTATGGAAGAAGCGCAAAAATTATTAATAGCGCATTAAATGATGGATGATATAAAAAATCAAACAACCCAAACATTCAAAATTACCTAGAAGCAGAAAAAGCGCAAAAAAGCACTACATAGTTCCTTACCAAAAATAGTTAAATAAAATCAGATATGTTGAAAACTTAAAGGCAAAGGGTGGCAAGTTTTAAACTTATCTGATTTTATTTAACTATTTTTGGTAAAGCACTATGTAGTGCTTTTTTGCGCTTTTTTTGCTTCTAGGTAATTTTGGGTCGTGCTTCACTGGTGGAGTTGGAGAATACTCCAT
>WMED01016438.1:0-13317 GCA_019650415.1 Pipa parva
AGTCACTGCACCAGAACAAAATCATATGAAGGGGCTAGGCTGCTGAGAAAAGATAATTATGTCGCTTTGTGTGATTATTCTGTTGTTACAGCTGTCCGCTGCACTCAGGGACATCCTATTGAATGTCCCTGCAACCATAACCAGCAAAAGTGCAAGGCTTGGTTATGGCTTTAAACCCAATTATCTCCCTATGGAAGTAATTAGGTAAGCCCAGCTCTAAATTAGATCTTAGCCAAAAGGCCAAGAACTAAACCCACTTACAGTGATAATCACTAGGGGGAGCAGAGGCTGCTTTTCCAGCTCCTAAAAAACAATTTTATACAAGAGGATAAAAAAATACTCACAAAGAGAGTGATTCTGGGAATCAGTACTAATTTGAATAAAGTTTATATTCTATTTCTCACCAACAGGTGGCACTGTGTAATTCTGTAAATCTGTGGAAAGTACTAATTTGAATAATATAAACTGTATTCAGATTAGTACTGATTCCCAGAATCACTCATTGGACAGCTGTAACAACAGAATAATCACACAAAGCCACACAATTATCTTTTCTCAGCAGCCTAGCCCATTCATGTGATTTTGTTCTGGTGCAGTGACTGCCTAAGAAGTTTAAGACTGAGGCATGGTCTATTGCTAAGTAAGTGGGTAAGCTAATGTAAGTGGGTTTAGAGCTGGGGGTTATACCTAATTACTTCCATAGGGAAATAATTGGGTTCTAAATTGTAGCTGCATTCTTGTTGGCTATGATTTAAATAGTCATAATCGTTATCGGCAATAATCGTCATCGGCTAACGATTATCCATTCGATGATTTCAAAAATCGATAATCGATCCGATGACGATTATTGTAATCGTCGCTCAAAACTAGTCATTAACCCTTATTTCCTTTGCAGAAGTCATGCTAAGAAAGCTGCAAAATTATGTATGAAATCCTACATCAATAACTGTTAAAAACTGCAAAACTGGGATGAAAACATCAGTTTTCATTTGACTATTTCATATTATAATTTTTATTTAGGGAAAGAATAAAAATTGGAATTCAGTAATGTTGCCCTTTGATGAATGTACCCCTACTTCATGTATCTATAACAATGAAAACATTCATCCACAGACCAAAAATATTGGCAGTGCACCTGGTGGCTAGATTACTATGAAAAAATGTATGGTACAGGTCTTCTTAAAACAGAAAGTATTTCAATTGTCCCTGAAAACCAGATTGCATTTCCCAGATAGCAAATATATAACTGATGCTTGTGGGTAAGTGGGAGGAGACATGCAAATCACTCTTTTATGCCCCTGTGGCCAACTGTGTATCTGTAAGATATGGTTTACCTGCATATTACATGACATGTTTCAATCTTATTAGATCAAATATTTGAACTGATAGACTTTTTTGAGCAACTAATTATTGCATTAGGGTACTCTTGTTTTATTTGGCATTTTTTTTTTAATTCATAATTTAGAATCTTTGTGTCACGAGCAGCGCTTGTAGCTGATGCGCTGCTCATGAACTGCCTGTTTTGATTGCCAGCTAGTGCTGGGAGATTCGCTTTTAAGTTGTTATCCAATCTGGAGCCGCTGACATCAGGCGTGACGTCAGCGGTACCAGATTCAAAAGGGGATGAGCACTGCTTCTCAGCGCTCTAGTGTTTTTGTCAGTTTTGTCAACTTTCTCTCACCTTTTTTATTCCTGCTGTGTTGCTGCTGTTTCACCATTCCTGTGCTACTTGTACCTTGTCAGATGTTTTGTTTCAGCTTCAACTTTTCCTGGTTTCTGCTATGTGTTAGCTCTTTGGGTAAGTTGCTGGTGTTTCCTCAAGTCAGCTTTCTTCAGCCTTCCTGTTACAGTTTCAGCTTCAGCCTTACTGTCTTTTTTGGATTACTCTCTTAAAGGTACAGCTCATTCTACAAGATCCAGTGTGTTATAATTCAGCAGTTCCGGATTTCGTCCAGTGTTTCAGCCAGCTGCCACTAGTCGGGGGTTAACCCAAGGGCCGCGACCTGGGAGGTGCCCGCAGCAAAGACCAGTACCTCCTTGTAGGGGTTAAAGGTGAAGACCTGCCCCTCCTTAGATTCCGTGCCTCGGAGTTATCCCGCGTCAACCCTACTGTGGTAAGAGAGTCCACTTCCTTATGCACTTTTACCTCACTTGTTATCTGTTTGAGTACACTTTAGCACCTCTAGAGGTGTAACAGTCACTGGGTGCTCCAGTTCCTTCAGTGGCATCCAGTCCTGTGGTTCCCTGTGTGTTTCCCTGCACGTCAAGTTATAATTTCAGCACGTCACTGTTTATTATCTCAAAGGTCATGTTAAAGCACCCGGACACGTGACACTTTGTTCCAGATTCAAAAGCAGACATTAGCAAAATGAATTAGTGTACGATGAAAAAAAAATGATGAACAAAGTAGGAAAATAGAATAACCTATACTTTACTGAACTAGTATAGGTAATGCAAGGTAATGCAGGGTCTTCAAAACTTATGGGATGAGAAGATAGTAGCTAATGTGAGATTACTGATATCTAAAGTTTCAAATTGTCTTGTGATTCAGGTAAATGAGATTTCTCATGATTAAACATTGAGCACCAGAGAGTTGGTTGACTAGATAAATCAAGTCAAAGCCAATCAAATACAGATTTATAGCACTCATGTTTCTCTGCCACACAAGGAAGGACTTTGATGTGATTTTACACAGTCTTCATCATTCATTGCAGCCGAGGATAAAGAGCATGTGAGATGTGAGAAATATGTGGATAGCACTGCAAATCAAACTGATGCTAAGTTGGTTTTCTCTCACTGGCTTACAGGATAGGACTGATAGTAGTAGAATAGTCCCTCCTAGGATATTTAGGGAAAGCTAAATGATATACATAAATGTGACTAAAAACTTAGCAGCTAGGGGCAGATTACAAGATGATAGGTCTATCTAGGTCTCTATTCCTCTTATTCTACTATGAGGTCAAGGAAAGCTTGTTACCAGCAAAATACTATAAGCAGACCAATCATTTTTGAAAGTAGTATATTATTATCCACTGCATTATGTATAGTACTTGTGAACTCTCTGGTACCACAGGTGGACCTTGCATCAAATTGGACTAAATAAGCTTTTTACCTTTGACTAAACTGTCTACATTGCATTGAAAACAATGTAATTTTTTTATTTTATTTATAATAATAGGTATAATATAACAATATATAATTGTCTTGCTAAAGAATTGTTCATGTAAAAGAAATTTCACAGTTCCAGGCATTTTAATTCTTGGCCAAATACTGAAAGCTTCACAAAACCCTGGCCAAATAAAAATATGCGAACACTGATCAGGGCTAGCTTACATCATTACACTGAGAAACCTCTTTCAGATCCTGTGTAATAAAGCATTTATAAATATTTAGGGAATTTAGGTAGGTAATTAAAATGTGGGAAAATGGACAACTATCAATGTAATATAGGAAACACACCCTTTATGTTTTATAAAATGCGGTAAATGGTCATGTTATCAACTTCTGGGGATTCATTTATTCTTTCTGGCTACACAATGATAGCAGTATGCAAGCAGACAATCTCAAGAAGCCATCAATACCTTTTGTTGCGATTAAATGTAAATTAATTTAGACCTCAAGTGCAAAGGCTTTCTAGTAAAACCACTTTAGCCTGATTTATTTTTTTATGAAAACAAAAAGATAATTTCTTTCTTAGAATCAGAAAAAGATATAACAATGGCTGGCTCTAAATAAAGGAGAATTGAATGACTTTTTTTTTTATTTATTTTTTTTATAATATGTATTCTTAAGTATACACATTGTCCCATGCATATTTCTGTTATTTTTGCTGCCATAACAAATCTTTATTTCTAAGAACCAGTAGGAAAACAATATATACCAAGACTTCTGACATGAGCTCTTTTTAGCAAATTCAACATGATGAAGTTTTGCACCATAAGGAGCAGAAAATCTAAATATTAAATAATTATTCTGGCTTGTATCCATCCTTTTCCAGCAGCAGATGGTGTCATTCCTCTATTGTTTCCACCTCAGTGCACTCTCTTGTGCAGTTAAAATTAAGCAGCATCACTTGATGGTGTCTATCACTATCCACACTCTTATTATGCTAACCACCGTGCTAAAGTCACATTTGTATTTCATTCTCATTTTATTTTTCCTAGTCTCTATCTGAAACTTATTTCTGACTTTTAAAGCTGTTGTTTTGGTCTGTGTCTTTCAATCTGCGTTAAGCTAGTATTGCCCACATTTTACATGCAACCAGATATCTGTTATTTCCATTTTTTTAATATTGTGCTGCTGAACCACAGATATTTAACAGTCTTATTTGGTGTTTTTTTGTCTTAATAAATACAGTGTTTATTATAAGAAAACCAAATAATCTCATGACATCAGTGTTAGTTACCACTCATAAGCTTAATACTGTTTTCTATTCATATTTATCCATTCACACCTCCATGTTCTATCTGTTTAACAGTAGAACCGGCAGACCCTGCTGCATGTTTCCTATTCTTGCCTTCCATGTTTATCTCAACCAGTTTGGATTTCCATACATCTTTCTTACAACTCCCAGGATGCAGTCTGGGCTTAGTCATACAAATGAATGATGGCTTAGAATGTAAGATCTAGTAGAGCTGACATTGTCTTTTAAAACTTAGTTCTAGCATTATTGCTGCATCATGCTAAGACAATGTCGATGCCACAATCAGTTTAACTGCAGTCCTATGTCACTACTGCTAACACAATGTGATATCCCAAAATAACAAAATCAGCTTTATTCTCTGTAACACGCTTATAAGGGAAAAATGTATTAAAGTCGAAAAGGTTGTTTTTGACCTTTTGGCTGAAAAATATAAAAAATTATCAAAAATTTGATATTGCAATATTGAATTTTTCCCTTGAAATTATCAATATTATCGATTTTTCACATAAATAAACAAATTGAAAAGTTTCAATCAAATTTTCAATATCACAATATCGAAAATTCAATATCATTATAGAATCTTCGATATTGTGGTAAACTAATTTTATTTTTTGTTTAAATTACTATCCGATATCGTGATATTGGGTTGAAATTATCGATATTGTGATATCAATATTTTAAATTTTATTAAATTTTGCTTTTTAGACATAGTATTAACCATATGGATCAAAGATGAACACTTACTTTGTAGGTATATATTATATATGGGTGACTTAGTGAGCCTTAAAAATACAAGCACAAATGTACACTCTCTGTGCATGTTAAGATAGTTAGGCAAAATTAAAATAACAATACGACTACAATCATTTAAAATTGGTGTTGACGACATAAGTTACATTTGATTATTGGAAATAATGATGTGCGAAAAATATCATATGGATTATATCAAAAAAGAATTGAGCAGATATTTTTTAGTTTATGACAATTTGAATTTTTAACAGATTTTCTTGATAAAAGAATTGAATCTCCCAAATGAAACAAAATAAAAGGGTCACAGCCCTGTGTCTCAAAACCAACTTGTTTTGTCTCTCTAGAACTGTCTTTAAATTGCTCTGCTGACTTGTCTTTTCTAGCTGGGAGCAGAGACGGCTCTGCCATTAGGCAGAGTAGGCAAATGCTATTGGCGCCGCCGCCTGCCCAGGGGTTACCTAGGGCGCAGATAGGGCCAGAGCCGTCTCTGGCTGGGAGCATATGTACCTATTTAGGCCTCCTTGTCAGGAGTGTCACTTACTGTTGCCCTCTTTCAGGTGATTCTGCAGCAGTACCAGTTGCAGTCGATGCCTTCAGTACCTGTGTCAATTTCAGTCAATGTCATCCATCCAGGAGCCGTTCATTGTCAATGTCATCATGCTTATGCAACAATCGTGGTTGATGTCATCACACTATGGCTATGGTCATATTTCCTCCATCTTGGTTTTTTAAGCCAGACAGTTCTTAGCATCCGTACCTGATTATAGGATTTCTGTTGTTGTTCCTGGGTGTGATTCTGTTTATATTTCTTTGTGTACCTGACCTTGAACGATTTACTGGATTCCATTTGTTTTCTGCCTGCCCTGACCTCTTGCTTTCAATTCCTGGTTTCTTCTTGTCTGCCACCTGCAACTATGACTATTCTTACTGCCTGTTAATCTGCCTTACCTCCAGTGGACAGCAGTCCTAGGGGCCTTGACCTGGGAGCCTCCCTGCAGCAAAGGCAATACCTACTTGTGGAGGTAAAGGATGAAGATCAGGAGTTCTTTAGACTCCATGCCCTAGGAATTTCTAGAGCCAATTCCACTGTGGTATTATTCTGTACTTCTAGCTGTCCAGCTATTTCCCTCTACTCCTCCCAAATTTAGAAGCCCACTCCAGCAAACTGACTCCCACGTGTCTGGTTTTGGGGTCTGGGAGTTTAGAATTGTCCTCCCTTATCTAATACATAATCCTTCCTAATCCAATATGTATATCCCATAGGGGAATATTCTGATGTGGCTGTTTTAGATACTTTGTTGCTTGATACTTGAATGTTTCATATATAAGCTTCTTGGTTTCTACTCAATATTTGTAAATTCAGATAAGTTCATTAAAAAATCCAAACACAAACCATGTTTATGGTTCATATTGGTTTGTATCTATTAAGGCTTTTGAGCAGCTAATTTCTAGTTTTTATTTGTTTCATTTAGTTTTCCTGCTATTATCTTTTGAATTATTATCTGCATTTTATTAGCTCCTCTCAGAGAAACTTTTCTACAGTGCAGAGATACAGTACATTTAACATTAAAAGCATTTAAGTAATCAGACCAGCGCTATGAAATAAAAGCAGGGTGTTTGGTTTTCAAGAAAATCCTATACTTTTACAGAGATGAATCTGGTCTGGCTCTTTCATTTAAAGAAATAGTCAGGCCAAATGAAAGAAAAAATACATTTTATTATTGAGGCTTATTAACCCCTTTTTGCCAATACGATTTATTATGAATTTTTTAAAAAAAAGTTACATTTCTTACCTGTAAAGAAGTGCTATGCAGCATTTCCATGTTGTATTCCCTAGCTTGAAAGAGCGCTGGTGACTCTACAGCATGCTGAGCAGAATAGCACTTATCAGGACCGCATTCCTCATTCGAAGGAAGGCTCACTGAAGGCTCGCATCGGCACTTCCTAGAACTCACAAGGAGAGCATGCGCGGCAAGCAAGGAATTCACCCCTGATAGGTGTTCTCCTGCTCAGGATGCTGTAGATTTGTGACGCTGCTTCAGTCTGGGGAATGCAACACGGAAGTGCTGTATAGCACTTCTTTACAGGTAAGAAATGTAACTTTTTGGAAAAAAAAACTGTTAATAAATTGTATTGGCAAAATGGAGTTAATAAGCCTAAATAATAAAATGTATTTTTTTTTTCAATTTTGCCTGACTGTTCCTTTAAGACTTTGTAATAGGATTAACTTTGCAGCATTTTAACACAATGGGATTTCTATAAAAGCCAATTTATTTTTGACTAGGTAAAGATTATTAAACTGATAATAAAATGATATCCCCATTATCATCAATTTCTAAAGCTGTTCCATTAAATTTTTTTTGGCTGAATGGTCTTCCCGATGAAAACCCACTATTCCCTATGGAGTAGTTGTGGTCATTTTTCCAAACTTAGATGCTTTTTCAGGTTGAAAAATACCATAGATGTCACTAGTGTTGTGCAATAGAAGGTGAGCAGCATCCAAGAGAAATGGAAAGTGCAAAGTGTTTCAGATTCTGGCGGATCAATATTTATCAATATTGGTCTTTACCACTATCATTGAATATATATTGTTCCTTTATTAAATCTGCAGAGTAGAAAAGTTAATCAAATAAAAAATAACATTGAAAATTAGTAAAAACCAGTGAGAGGAATCAATTTTTCGAATTGACCTTTATAAATTTGCCACTTTAAAGTGTTAAGATAACTCAAGAGAAGACCGTACATTTACATGTAGTTCTACTGAAAAAAATGTAGTATTGGAAACCGTGCTGTACTGAGCATAAATAACAAAAAACACTTCCAATATTTTGACAAACTCAGCTCTTCTATATCATTACACAATGGTATTTTAATGTAAATTAATGTACAGTAAAAATGATACAATAGATTTGAATAATAGGTATTGTACTAATTATTGGAAGAGATATCTTTTTTCTCCCTTTAGAGAATAAAATTTGCAGTATCGTTTAACATATCTTGGGCTAAAATAATCCATTTAGCAGGTAAGGATATGGTAAACTATTACTCAGTTTTTATGCTAATCTAAAAATTATTTCACAGTCGGTCAATACAAAGCTGTCACTTAGGCTGCTTTATATATATTTAGACAGACAGATATTCTTACAAATTTGTAAGAAAAATCACCTTGACAATATCTCTAATCATGCCAAATTACATTTTCATCAGTAAAACAATTTCAGCTTTATAAGAAAATATGGCATTATAATGAAACCTTGATTTAAAGCCTGACTATTATTGATGACTACTGTCATCAGTATAACATAAGCAGTCCATTTGAACAATGAATCGCAGTGCTAAGTACATAGAAAATGGAGCGAAATTTCAAAACTTTTAAAAACTTGCCAAACAATGGAATGGAAGGTTACTAATATCATGAAATAGAAAGGATTGGAATTCTTTCACATAGGCATATGCCACATGAATAATTTTAAAGCTGCAATCTACATAGATAAAATTCTGGTGATAAAAATGCCTAAAATAACAGACAGCTGTTTTCCATTATGGAAAGTTAAAGGGGTTCTCCAACCTTCTTATCATCTGAGCTTAAAGTTCTGTATGAAATAAAATAATAAAAAATAAAATGCAGTCACTGTAATGTTATAATCTGTGGGACAATTCTCCACATTGCAGAAAATAACTATCTTTGCTGAAAATGTAGAATTGATGAATTGTCTCAAATCCTGGCATTTACAAGATAATTTGCAGTTTGGTAACTAAGCACTTTAATCATATAGCATTGAAAATGACAGGTTACAAACTGTTCTCTATATTCACCTCACAATGAAGGACCTGTGAACTCAAGATAATTGTTTGCAGAATTAACAGGTGTCAGGTCTAGCTAAGTCTTGATTGATTCCTAATAATGCAGAAATTAATTTTCCATTCTCATAATTTATAGACCAGCAGCTTGCTAGAGGTAACAAGCATGAGTGGTATGCATTATTGCCTTCAGTGATATTTTTTTGATTGCAAACTCTCCTTCTCTCTCAAGGTACCAGTATTGTTCAAACACTATTTTGCAATTTTCCTGAATTGATACAATCTATATATCATAAATATGCTGCATTACCCTAGTGTTCTGCTTAGTTGTGTTTAGGTCTCCTGAGTTGCTGAGGTGTGTGATGCAGGTCTCCTGTTTTTCTCTAGTCTTTGTAGCACTGGTGTCCGTCTATGTTACAATTCAGCTAATTCAGGCTCTGGATGTGTTCCAGTCTATTTTTTTTCCATTCTATTGTTGTGCTTCCTGTACTATCTAGATACCTCTAGTGGTTGCTATCCTAGGACTGTTACCAGGCAATTCCCTTACCTGAGTGTGGACTGATCACTCATTAGACTCTGGAAAAGGACATTGCCAATCCCATCATGGAAAGAAGGTCCACCTTTAAAAACACCAAATATTTTTCACATCCCAATGGAAATTAAAGACTGAGGGGGTTAGACATCAAAGTCCGAACTGTTGTGTAAATATCCGTATTCACATCCATTCGTGACTTCTCCAACTCTGTTTATTCAAAAATCTCTGTGATTTGACAAATTCACGACCAATTCTGATGCTTACTCCAGTCATGCACTTACGGAACCCTTTGGATTATTTTGTGTGCGCGTGCACAGGTAATTTGACTATTCAGAATGTGACGGAGTCTGTTGGAGGGGTGGATTCTGCAGTGCGTGCTGCTCTGAATTCAGCTGTTTGCCTTCACCACAAAAGAGTGGTGAATTGAGGGGTTGATGGCAGGGCTCCAGTGTTACGTAAAGCAATTATTCATTCAAAAGTGACAATGGCATCTGCGACTAAATTAGTCTACTATTATACATGAACTAGGCAAAAGGTGACATATAAAAATAAGTATTTTTCACTTATATATAGTTAGTGGGATATGATGAGACTGACTCATTGCCCTTAACTGGAAAAATTCTTCTCACTCCACATTACTTCTCATCCTAATATTGTGTGATTATGTTGCACAATGCATGTGACTGCATCTGTCGCTGATGCTTCATGAATAAGAAGTGATTTTGCGATTTTCTAGTCGTATTGACACAAACAGACACAGAATCACTTTGCTAGGCGAATTCGGCCTTTAATGAATGACCCCCTGTTAGAAGAGAAGGAAAGCAAAGACATAGATAGAAAAAAATATGTAAGAAATCATTTTGGTAGTATACATTTTTGGAAGTGATTGTGATTCACCAGAATTCTAAGGTCTAGCACAGGACCTTCTCTACATGATGACTAATTACTTTAGATCTTTGGAACAGATAAAAGGCAGAAACATTTCCCATATGCATTATAGTTTGTTTCAAATCACAAGCCTAATAATGGTTTTAAATACTGTGATGGCAGTTGACAGGAAAGTAGGTACAAAGTCTTTAATTGATAATGATTTAAATATTGCATATCTTATCCATAATTGGAAGTGGAAAGTTCACTAATGGGCAATTCTGACAATCTTGTTCAATTCTATGTCAATATTAATTGTGACATCACAATTTATTTTGGGAAAAATCAACTAAATACTGCATGCAAGCATTTGCAATCAAGAGAAACATCAAACAGTTCAAGGGATAAATAATTCAATATTTGGAAATAGCTAAGAAGTCATATGCTTTAATTTCATAACAGTGTGGTACACACAGATTGTGCTCCTGTGTTTCATATGTAAGTGATGTTGTTTTTTTGCAGTCCAGCATATGGGAATGCTGGGAAAATATATGGGTTTATATGGATGGGTGTAGTTAATAATGAATGAGACTGAATGGAAGGCACGGTAAGTGCAAATACGAGTAATGTTTTGTTACAGATTATGAGGCAAGTGGCAATTTACTCATATAGCATATGTGAAAAATTGCATGCACAGTCAGAATTTTTTATAAAGTCAACACTTGAATTTGTTATGGAAGCTAATTAACCAATTCAAACTTAACGTACAAGCAGAGGAGTGAACTAAAATGTATTTTATGAAGGATTATGACATCATGAACATTGCTTTATAAGAAAGATTTATCTGGAACTTCAGAATATATTGTTAGCAACAATATATATATACACATACGCTACAATATTTTTTCACCGCAATTTTTTTTTTTTTAATTTATTTATTTTGCCATGTTGTGTCACTGCATAATTAAAACACTTAGTACAGAGGAACCGTATGTGTCATTAATATTCCAAAATGTAATTAGCATATTTAATCACAAGCAATTAGGTATAAACATTGCTTTCCATTTTAGGTTATGAAATATTTACAAGGAGGCAGAAATCAACAGAGCACAAAGAAAATAATTAAGGGATACCACTTTTTTAAAATTTAGACAACAAAATAGCTTCAATATGATATTCCACATACAGTATATAATAAGAAAACATTAACAAAAACAATAAAACTCTTATAATGGGGCATATTTACTAAGAGCCATAGCAATGATTTCCTGGGTGAAATCGGTAACAATACAAACTTCATTGACTCTAAATATTTGTTAAATACTTTTATTATGTTCATTGCACTGAAATTGCACCAAAGTCATAACATTTTGGGAGAAATACCTTTACACACAGGATTGAAGCAAATTAGGATATTTACCAACAGCCTAAGTGGTTGTAACTTAAGATGACTTGAAGCTAATTTTGTAAATGTTATTTTTCGCATGAGGAGTGGCAAATCAGTGTGGATTGCAGTATCCAAATAGTCAAAACTAAAAAAAAAATTCCAAAACCAGATTCAAAAATCTTTGAAAGTCAGCAATAATGTACAATAAAAGCCAAGTAACCAGCAAGAAGTGTATCAAAAGCCAAATAACAATATCTCAAATGGTAAGTAAACAGCACCAAATATTAAAACATAATAATAATAATAATAATAATAATAAAAGTAACTCCCCAAAATATACATGTAGGAAATGGTTATACTCCATTTCCTACCAATATTATGTATTTAGAGTTTTAACCTATCATATGTTTGCCTATATATATATACAGTATATATATATATATATATATATATATATATGGGCGTTATACCCAGGAGTATGGTATTAACACCATCTACTGGGGTTATATATTATTACTTTATAGAGATATGATATGTATCTATGAATATAGCATGGAGGAGTAAACCCAGTATATAAATAGCTCTGTTATTAGTGTGTTGTGGTCCTCAGTTCCAGGCCTGGGTGCTGGGTGGGTCTTAGCTATACGTTTTCCATCGCACAGGGTGGAGAATTGCTACAGACAGTCCAGAGTGACTGAGCTCCTGTGTTGGACCCTTTGAAAGACAAGTTACACCTCGCCAGTATTAAGGAAAATCCAGAATACTCAAGGGAGGGTAACTATACTCCAAAGTACCTGTATAAGGAATGAATGCATGGATTAAGGATCTTTTCTGAAGGATTGTGTCAAGCTCTATTTATGTATATAAATAGTTCTTGTGTGAAAGAATCTCTGGCAAACTTTAATTGAATCAAGAGGTACAGACACTACTCCTATTTGTAAGTGGGCCTACTACCCTGAGGTGATTGAGTGAGTCGTGGATGTGTTCCCCCCCAGATGGATGCATGTAATTGCTAAAGAACTTATAAATAGTGTTACATACATTTGAATGTATATTTATTAAATACTTTGCAAGGATCCAAAGGACCTCATACTCCCCATATGTTCATGAGCAGAGGACACATACCGTTCTATGGAGTTTTGTCTTCAATGGGTGACCTGAGATTCAAAGACTCTACATTCAAGGGGGACTAGAAGGGAGGCACTTGTAGTTACTCACTTTGTTTTTTGCTTGCTTTCAATTTATAAATTGCTTTGTTTGTAATTATTTGTTCTATCCCTATTAATAATGTGCACCATAATTAGCAGTATTATCCAATGTACAGCTTATGCTATATATGTAGACCTTGAATAATAGTACAACTATGCAAAATGTTTGCTTATTTTACTGAAACTAAATGAGTCATTTGAAACAATGAGATCCAATGATTACATGAAAATGAGTTTTAGGCTTAGTGTAAGGATTAATACTTACCGTGCCAGCCGCTCCAGCGTCGGGCGCCACGGCTCTTCCGGGATGCGGCCGCCGCGCATGCGCACTGACGTCATAGTGCGC
>WMED01016439.1:0-13317 GCA_019650415.1 Pipa parva
TTTCTGTTCTCTCCAAGAATATATATATAACAGGATATGACGAAGCCACTTCTCGCTTTTCACTTCCTCCCTTACAAAACTCTAGATAGAGCCTGAGTTCATATTCTTTAAAGTAGCTTCATTGACTAATGTGAAAGCAAGTAAACAGCTCTGAAAATCTCTTCATCTAGCCCCATCTTCTAAACTATGGGACTGTCACAGTATTTAAAGAATCCTGAAATAACCATTTTTACTTTAAGTCAAACCTAGAATGATCTATTCTGACATTAAGTCACAGATTGACAGAATCCTAACTCAAATGATCACATTAAAAGAAGCGCAATCCCTCTACAAAAGAGAATTACGTAGCTTCCTCAAATAAAACTGTCTTCCAAAATGGCAAGCCTTAGATGACTCTTGTTAATGGCAAAATTTATTAAGCCTGAAAAAGCCATTTCGGCTTTTCTGAGCTTAATTGTGAGAACACCGAGTGTACGGGAGAACGCTCTGAGTGTTTGGGAGAACAGGTTGCACATTCTTGTGGTAAGTATCGTGAGATTTGGTGCGTGATACTTGCCGTGAGAAACTTTTCTATACAATATATCCATGGAAAGGGTAGTTGTACTGTTTAGCTACCCTTTCCATGGATATACTCAATAGAAAAGGCTTCTCACGGCAAGTATCGCACGCACTAAGTCTCGTGATACTTACCGTGAGAACGTGCAGCCTGTTCTCCCGAACACTCAGTGTTCTCACGATTATTAAACTCGGAAAAGCAAAAATGAGCTTTTCCGAGTTTAATTTTATTGAGAAATTGTTCTTTAGGAAATCAGTTACATAACTAACTTCATCACATTTTTATTACCATAAAAGTTTCTTCCAGCTGAATGTCTGTCTAAGACTTGAAAGCGAAATTTATCAAACTCGGAAAAGCTTGTTTTTGCTTTTCCGAGTTTATTAATTGGGCGAACACCCAGAAGTTTCTCGCGATAAGTATTGCAAGATTTGTTTTGATCGATACTGAGAGAAACTTTTTCCATTGACTATATCTTTGGAAAGAGTAGCCATACTTTACATTAGTGTAGTATATATTGATTACTTTACCAACAGAAACCACATACTTAAAAGCAAATACAGAGAATAGATGGAAAAGTTTACCATATACAGGGTCTTCCTGTAGAATTACCCAATTGCGTAATATAATTTTGCGCAAAGCCCTTGATTTCTGATTATAACTAGAAACAAATAGTATTCAATTATTCCCACCCTGGGGCCGACTGTGTAATAAATCAGATCTAGAGAGCTTGTTTACCTCCTCAAATGTTTTGGTTAGCAGATGTAAGTCATAACCTTGCACACAAAAAGTCACCGTAAAGGTGAATGTGACATGATGGTTTAGCTTTTCCATAGCTGGAAGGCACCACAAAATGTTACATGTTTGTAACAATGTGATCGATATTTTTCAATAATGTACATTTTTTTTTATCAATTCTATATCAATAAACAGAAGCAAAAGTACAGTGAAATAACTGTGAAACAAAGGGAAACAAAAAGAAAAGGTCAAAATTGTCTTTATAAATATCCCCTTATAATGTTTCTGTTTGACATTTCACATTTTTAGTAGTTCTCATTCTGCCAAACCCCAAGAACAAAATTACAAGATATCTACAAAGTAAGCTGAATCTAATTCAAGGTTGACATAAACTTATATTTCCAAATACCACCGATCACTGTTGTGTCCTGGAAACTCTGCCTACTTCCCATAACTCCATTCTGTTGCTTGCCATTGATTCATTTGCACCTTTGAAGTATAGAGGTTTCCATTCTCATAACCCACACCTCAAGCTAAATGTAGAAACCTGCTTTATTCTATTCGGCACATGCAGTGGTAAATATCTCCAACGTAGGCAGATTTTCTGCATTAGAGGTTTTTGTGTTCAAGCCTTAAATATTCTCTCTCCCAAGTCAACAAGTTCTATTACAGCATTTCCATTAAATATAGGAAATCCAAACCATGTTTTAGATTCTCAATATTCAACCCACTTTTACACCCCTTTCCCATTATCACTGAGATTATTTTTACTCCCATCAAGACTTTGCTATCTTCTTCAAAAGCAAAGTAGACAATATCTGTAAACATCATCTCCCTCTTCGCTAAGTTCACAAAGTAATACTTCTGTAGTCTCCCTTTCTATTTTGAATGTTAAACACTTTGCTTCCCTTCTCACACCTGTTCTTACTCACACGTTCAACTCTCTCCTTAAAAAAATGTATACTTAACCCTGCTGGCTTCTCCAATTACTGCATTTTTTTTCTCTTCTGCTATAAGCCTCTCTAGTTCTGGGACATCTGGGCTGGCCACTGCAATCTTAGTCTAAATTTTGCCTATAGATAGAGCTAATTTTCCCACCTAGACCTAACCTGTTCCTACGTTCTCTATGGCCATTGATGTCCTGCTCCTCTTAGTGCTGAATATTTTGTAACTATTCTCTATCCTTCTCTCTTAGCACAATAATATTACTAAAAACTTTATGGTAATGTTGCAAAGATCCTTCCCCTTTTCTCTCATTTATTAAGGAGGATATTTATAAAAGTCACAAAGCTTTTCTTCTTAGTTAAGATGGTGCAATATTTAATATAATATTTTATATTATGAATAATAATATTTAAATGCCATCTTCACGATTTATAAAGTCCCTTTTTTGACTGGAAACTGTTGCCTGATTTTGTCACACACACACACAGATTGTTTTTTTTCCATTAGACATTGGGCTTTCATGTGCAATGTCTTGTTTGCTATTTTTTTTCTTTTGATTGCTTGTTACTTTGGGTAAAATATGTGAAAAAAAAAACATTTTCTTTAAATTGGTACAGATATTTTTTATAGAAAAACTACATTTCTCAGAGAAACCAATAGTGATTGTAAAAGCCCTGTACCTCTTGGTCACAGAGATACTACATATGTCTTGCTAAACATCCTTTCCTGCCCTGGAGATACTCCTAATTAAAATGAAAACATAACAAAATTATAGGAAAAAGTAAAAGTAATATGCACACCTTGCAGTTTTTTTTTTCAAGAAACAACCATTTACCTTGTGAATACCCACAAAGTATATACTCTCTGAAAGTACGCACCTTAAGCTGTCTAGGCGTTTGAGGATTGTTGCTGTTTATGCAAACCCTCATGAAAATTACAGGTTTCTGGTGGTTTGATGAAAAACTGACAAAAATGCAGAGTGAAAACAGCATTTCTATTGCACATCAACAGGAAAACCCCAAAAAAACATTAGCACATGTCTTCAGCTATCCAGGGGTACCAGGTTTGTTGCTGTAGATGCAGTTTTGTGGACGCAAACCCCCATGAAAGTCACTTGTTTATGGTGGATTACAATAAAATGTATCAATAGCATAAATAAAACATCATTTTTATCAAAATTCCTAATTAAACATAAAATCATATCTAATTCAGAACTGTATGAAAACCTGAAATCAATTTTCAATCCACAACGCAGTCTTTCTAGAGCATTTGGGACAGTAGTCTTGTCTAACACCATGCTTCCAGCACACCCTATAGGCTCTCTGGGGATCATTTTTAGAGGTCTCTGTTTGGAATACACTTGATAAAATGCTCACCCACCAATCTTGCAACATTATCTGTGTTGGGCATTTCAGGCTGCTGCTCAGCCTCACCAAGCAACAAGAAGAAACTGTGATATTGTAATTGATGTAACTGCTGAAGGAAATGCTCAGCCTTGTGAATGTTGTTATACCAGAATAAAGATAATATATAGTTAAAAAACAAACAGTCTGCATTGATGCCCCTCATTACTTCCAGTTCAGAAAGGTAACTGTATAGGTCGATAACAAAAACATGCAGTTAACTTAGTATTATTTACTCATACTATTTTACATTATTAGACCTATGGCTTAATGCCATCTTACTGTCACTATATTTAAATAAACTGTTCGTTCTTTTTTTTTATTTTAGGATCGCTGGTGCCTGTGTCTTTATTTGGTACTGTGAATTCAATCCATAGCTCAAATCTTAATGGAAGAATCCATACCTTGAGGTGAAGATAACCTGCTAAAAACATTAAAGCCTAGGCTCTACTAAGAGTGTTCCAGTTTAACACTGTGCACTGTGGATACTCAGGGGTTCGCAGATTTAAATAAACCTGACTGCTTAGACTGGCTTTCTTAAAACAAGTAAACAATTTATAGTAAGTGAACTTGGCCATCAGCCCCAGAAGCAAACTATTCACAAAGACATAGCCGGAATCTGATCTATTTGCATCAGAACCCAGGAGGTTCAACTTCATCTGCACCTGCATTAATCTTTCTTTTGGCAATGGTTTACCATACATTACTTTGCCAAGAATGTACTTCTAGCCTTAAAGCATAATGGTTTTTTCTTTTCTTGTAAAGCAAGATCATTACACCTTTTATAGAAGAATGTAAAGAGGCTGTTGTTGTTAAGCTAATTATTGTCACCATTTGAACCAGGGGGTGTTTGTACCATAGAGAAAGGTAAGACAGCTGCTACTGGACTCATAGTGAAAGGGTCCACAGCTTCCCTCCAAATTGCTGGAAACAAATATATTCCTAAAAAAAAAATGATGGTTTGGAAAGGTCCACTGGTGATTATACACCAGGGCTTATACTGCTGTCTGTACACCGCAGATGTTAATTTAATATATCATCAATATAATTTGTTTTATTCATTATCAAACTAGATACAAGGAATTGCATCACAAGTAAGAAGCAATTTAATACTCAGTGGAGATGCCTGTAAGCATGCTCTGTTTTCTGTCAGTAATATAAAAAGTCAAATTTGGTTTTCCTTAATCCCGCTTAACAATAAGAAGGTGAATTTACAAGAGCTTTTGAATTAAGTACATGGTTAAAAGGAAGTGTAGAAGCTAAACGTAACATTTTGTGGCTTTTTTTTTTAAATAAAACAATCTTAAAATGTTTTTGCTAAATGTATCTCTTCTGTACTGAATTTCTTAAGTTCTTTCTCTAGACACTAATAACACCCCTAGTTTCCATTGTCTATATTACCCAAAATCCTCAATAGGATCTTCACCCGTACAGTGCCCATTACATCATTCTTCTGTCGAAGGGTAATTGCTATGGTAGATTATATGGTCCAGCACAATAGTACCAGAATGGAGGATCACACATTATCTCTTATAGTCATAAATATAGGTTGAAAGGACACTAGAAGTCTGGATGAAAGTACTTTATGTAACATAGGACATAGGGGAACAAGAGGATAGTGGCGGTATCTTTGCAGCTTAGTAGCATTAGTTTTTTTAAATTAAATGAAATCTCTATTAATGTGTCTACACACTGCATCTAAGCAGGTCAAATCTGAAAGTAAGAATTTTCAATTATGAACCTTTCGGTTTTAACTCCAGACCATTTGATTTAATGTTGGGGCCTCGGCTATATCATGCTGTATTTTAATTTAGAATTTCTGTTAAATTAGCTATGAAAAAGAGAGGCAGAGTTGAGAACCTTACAGGCACTTATTGGTGGGCTATTGTATATTTAGGCAAGTGCATTCAGACCTTTGCATAAATTAGAACATTTCTGGCCTAAAATATCTGTTAGGCTTCACTTCTTATTTAAAACCTCACATTTCAATATCATTCATAATTTCATCTAGTATTAATGTTTTTTTTTTTATAAATCCTTTTGTTCTCTATTTGGGAGAGAGAATCATATTAATACATCTCTTTCTTCAACCTGCTTTAACTGTTACATACAGTTAACTGCTTTAACTGTTACATACAGTTAACTGCTTTAACTGTTACATACAGTTAACTGCTTTAACTGTTACATAAATATTTGTATGAATTTTAGTTTGCATTTTATTTGCCCTCAATGCATTTTAAAATGCACTGGCTATTAATTGGTGTTTGAGGCAGATTTCCCCAAACACCCTTAACTACCCTTGCCTCAACCTGACTGCCCTGTGCAGCCCCAATTTTCCTCACACAGTCCCAGTAGCCCATACAATAGCTCATATTGATCCCAAATAGCACAAAATGTTCCTAATTGTCACACACAATATACTACATGAAACTCTCAAATTGTGCTGAAAATATATATATTTATCCCTAGAAAAAAAACAAAAGGAAAATGTTAGAAAGCAAATGTATAAAATCTTAACTAGAGAAGTTTGATTGCTCTTACTTTTTTATTGGCTGCTGGAATACAATTAGCAGAAAGAAATATTAAAATGATCAAAAAGAATAAAACAAATCTATACAATAATTCAAAGTCTTTCCACAATTGAAATGAAATGTTAATTTGTTTAGATTGCAAAACCATAAAAATGAAAACACCATGTGGGGAAAAAAGAGATGGAAAAACTTTGATTTTGCACATTGAAGCTTATGATAAATCAACATTTTGACTTTTATCTCAAAACTCTGAGGTGAAATGATTGGAATCTTTGAGTTGCCTCAAACTTATTATCTTGAAATTTGAATTACTCTTAATTGTAAGTTATTTGTTGAAATAACAGTATTTTAAAATTCTCCAATACTTATTTTTAAGAGAAATTTCAAGTTATCACAAATAGCAAATGGAAAAGAAAAATTTTGTAATGTCTCATATCTCTCCACGTGTTTTTATTCAGCTCCTGAATAGGGCCTTATGGCAAATACATCACAACAATTACAATGTCAGTGAATTGTATGGAGATGGGGGGCCTTATTGACTAAAGTTGGAATTCACTTGTTGAATTCACTTTGCTACAATTCGAGTTGGGTCAGACTCCGCCATTGCTAAATAACTTAAGTACCTGCACATGCAAAGTAATGCGGAGAGTTCTGTAATTCTGTGACTATCGTAGTGGCCCGAATTAGATTCGTATTCCCCATTTCGCACAGTTTGCTCAATAAGTAAACATGGGGAATTGGCAATCAAACACTATACGCGCCTTTAGCCAGTGGAGCCTTATATGTATTTCTCTCTCAAAGCAGAGCATGTGTAAAACTCCCAAGCACATTTAAAAATAACCTGTAGTATGAATATTTCAAGTTTATTATTTAAAAATTTCGAGTTAAGTCGAAGTTTCAACATACTCAAAACTATGAGATAATATATTAAGGAGGTAATTCAGCAAATTGTGAACTCACCTCGCGATCCTTCGATTCACCTCAGCAAAAAGGTTACGTGCTCGCATCTCTCCTACACGCGGACATCACCGAACGCTTTAAAGGTACTGGAGTCGGATTTGCCTCACCTTGAGACCACTCGAGTCACCTTGTCGAGACTGGAATATCTTTAAAGCGTTTGCTGATGTCCATGTGTAGGATAGAAGCGAGCACGTAACCATTTTGCCAAGGTGAATCGAAGGATCGTGAGGTGAGTTCGCACTTTGCTGAATTACCCTAAAAGTTCAAAGACTTTTTTGACAAATAACTCAAAATTATAAGATGCTAACTCCAAATTTTTGTTTAAACCAACTAAATTAGATCATTATTTGATTAGATTTTCATTTTTATTTTTTGGAAACCTAATGACAGGTGAAATTAATAACAAATCAGCATTCCAAAGAAGGGAGAGATATTACACACACTGACAAGCAGATACAAAAGTCTAAGTGTTTGGATGTTTCATTAAATAATGTTGTTTCATTGTAAAGGTTCTGGAAACACTTTCATTAATATAATTAAAATCTATCCCTCCTAGCTATATATTACTGCTTTCAAAATAATGATTAGGTGTCTATAACTTTCTCCAGTAGTGTAATGTTTCAGTGGACTACTGTACCCCAATCTTGTTATGATGATTTATTGATATAAACACTGATCTATAAATGACAGTCCTGATGGGACTGATATGTAATAGAATTTCACACAATTGTACATGTCCAAAACCCTTATCCCCAACATCTTCCTTTCTGAAATTTAGACTGCCCGCTTTATTTACCTGCAAAATTTTCAGTTTGTAGCTATTGATAAGTAAAACCAAAACTTATTGCAGCTGCTTGTCTTATAAAAGTTATATATTCAAAAGACAATTTGATTTGAAGGAGGTGGGGAAAGGAATTTGTGTCAACCATGTCTATATGTTACAATGAATGTCTATGATGACACTTACCATTAGATCACAAGTATCTACAAAGTTTTTTCTCTTATATATTTATTATTGAAAAATTGAAACCAAAATGGATAGAACAAACTCAAACCTAACTTAAACAACTAGATCCTTATACCAATGGTACATGGGTGTGACAGGGTTGTGTTCAGAATTACTGCGTGAAAATTGGTAGGACTTAAAAACAACTAAACTGCTCATTATTCTAGAGGAGATTTTCTTGGGTGGGCTTAATATACTTATATATCTATTCCTGTCATTTCTCCAGCAGTGCCTCCTGCTTCATGTTGCATTTGATCTTCTTCTTTTCTTCAGCATCTTCTACAACATCATTATCTCCTTCTGGTTCCTACTCTTCAACATCGCTGATGTGAGCAAGTACAGAAACAGTATTAGGTTGGAATTATGATTCTGCTCTTGCTCACATCAGCATATAAAAAGGAGGAGTAAGAGGAGGGTTTGCAGTGTTCAAACTGAATAAAAGAAGATGAGCTTCAAAACAGAGCAAGAAAGAAGAAGGAATAAAAACAGGCTTCAGTAAGTATAGTAAGCTCACCCAAGAAGAATCACCCCTAGATGAATGTTTTAGCTGTTCTTTTATATATATATATATATAAAATATTTTATACAGTTATTGCACAGTTGTTCTCTATTTTCCTGGAAGTGGCAGGAATGGTACACAAAACCAGTTGGCTCCAAAACCTGTAGGTATTTACATGTAAACAGAAAACTAGATATTGTTATTTCCAGAATGGTACATCTTACCAACAAATATCTACATTTACACATTGCAGGTAACCTAATGTAGATACCTGTGATGATGAGTGCCAGATAATACTTTACAATAATAAAAAAATACACCATTTTATAGATGTAACAACTGTTGTGATTAAAAATTCCCCTTAAGGCTGTCTACCAGGAGTACAAAATAGTGTTAATAGGTTATTGGTTTGTCAGTACAAATAATCTACATTTGTAGCTAATGAGAGCTAAATGGAATATATTGTTTATGTTGCTCTCTGGAGACAGGAGTTTGCATACATATAACTTAATAAAGTTGGCAGGTTATTCTTTAATTAAAAAAGCAAGGGAGAACAGAAACGACCTAGCGCTGTATATTATTTAATGAGGTTGAAATAAGACAAAAAAGGGTTTATACACTCACAAACCACAACATTAAAACAAGCAACAATAGCTCATAAGTGTAGATCTCCACTAAGTACTATGCTGTTTCTGTTTTCCCTTGCTTCACATGATGACTAATTGAGGATCTTTTTCCAATACTCTTCCATATCTGCTTCTTTATTTTTAAAGTGATTCATTAATATTTTCTGGTAAGTGCAAACACATTGGGGGTGTGGTGCAGACATTGCTTCTTTAGGAGCATTGGATCAGGTGTGTTCAACATTTTCAAGGTTGCATTTATGGTTTTTCAACGAACCATCACTTGGATTATCTTCACAAAAGAATTCACGATTAAGTAACTTCCTCAATCAGGTTTTTCTAAAACAATAAACCATGAGGGCGAAAATTATTAACCTCGAAAAGCCTGTTTCGGCTTTTCCGAGTTTACTTGGGGCGAACACCCAGAAGTTTGTTGCGGCAGCTATCGCGAGATTTGTTTCGATCGATACTTACTGAGAGAAACTTTTTCCACTGAATATTTCCATGGAAAGGGTAGTAGTACTACACTAATGGAAAGTAGGGCTACCCATTCCATCTATATATTCAATAAAAAAGTTTCTCTCTGTAATTATCAATCAAAACAAATCAATGTACTTAACTGTGTTACAATCTATGTAGCTTTGCATTTGTTATGTATGTATGTATATAACATTTTATTTATAAAGTGCGACAAATTTACACAGCGCTGTACAATTCAGCAATACAAATATAGTACAGACATGGGAAAAGTGCATTATACAATACAAGTATAATATCACAAGGATATAACACTTTCAGTGCCGAGTTGTGGTTGACACAAGAGGTTGGAGGTCCCTGCTCTGTAGATCTTACAATCTAGGTGGAAGGAAGACATTACAAACACAGATAGAGGGGAAATAAGTGCTAATAACAATGTGTTGAAACACTGGTCAATAAATACATATAATAACCATAAATAACTAAGGAAAAAATATATATATACATATAATTAGTGCTAGTGCTCCATTTCAGTTTGGTTTTAAAAGTGGGGAGGTCATTTTCCTGGGGAAGATAAAGAGGTATAGAATTCCAGATGTAGGGGGCAAAAAGAAAAAAGCGTTTAAGATGAGAAAGGGCAGTATTGGTGTGTGGCATGCAAAGCTGGTTGCTTTAGGAGGAGCAGACGTTGAAGAATGTACGGGCATATGAGTGAGGAAATGTAGGGAGGGGCAAAGGAGTGAAGTGCCCTAAATTTCATAAGAAGAATGCTGTAAATGATTTGTTTGTTTACGGGGAGCCAAAGAGCAGAGACAGATTGGGAGAAAGGCTGTCTCTTTTGGGGAGAGAGGGAAAGAATTCTGGCAGCAGAATTTAGAATAGACTGGAGAAGGGAAAGGTGGGAAGCTGGAAAGCAAGATATAAGAAAATTGCAGTAGTCCAAGCTAATTACCCCTCTGTTAAAGGAAATGCTGATATGTAGGAAATAATGACAATGTGGGCCAAGGCCCACAAGGAACAGAACACAATAATCCCAATAAGGAACCTGAAGCACATGTGAACAGTGCTTCTGGCCTCCTGCTCTTTCCCTATGGACTGACTTTAAAATTTCTGCATGTTGCTGCCAATCTCTTCATGTTGCTGCCAATCTCTGCCTAAAACACTAAAGTAGGGGACCCCACAGAGCCCTCAATGCCTGCATTTATTGAAAATAAAAAATAGCACCCAATAGCTCAAGATGGCCCCTATTGGCTCCCCATCACCTCAGATAGACCTTTGTGGCCATGGATGGCCCTCAATTACCCTTGATTTTCACACAAAGCCTCTGTATCCTCATAAAACCCAGACTACCCCCTTTCTGCTCCTACACTGGCTTTCACAGCCTCATATTTTATTGTAGACCCCCTCATAGTCCATATAGCCAATCATACCAGAGAAATTATATATTTGCTGAAAACCTTCAGCTATCTAGGCAAGCCATAGTTGCAGGTTTCTGCTGACAAACTCTAGTAAAATAAGTGAGTATTGTCTGCTTCCTGAAAAAATGTAAAAATAGCATTCCTCTGAAACATCAACATTTCTAGGGGATCATTTACAAGACAATGGTTGTTTCTATAAAGAAACTTACAACAACTTGGGCTTCACCACTAATTTTTTTTTTAGCTAAAAGTGCCCTTGGGCCCTCTTTCTACTTTGGTGTGTTGGCAACTGAACTATTAACCACAAATACTAGATATCATCCTGCAAAGTTACTAATAATAGTTTTGTGTGAAGATAACTTTTTTTTTTTTAATATGTAAAAAAAATCTAACAAACCTAAGGCATGCAGTTTGTTGTAAATGTATTGGATTGAGTAGACATGACTGTTTTTAGTTATTGCACATTTACTGCAAGTGTGGAAGCTAATTTTTTTTTATATTCCAAAATCTTATAAGGCATTTGTGTTTTTCAGTTGACGGTATCTCCTGGGCTTGAAAGGGTGTTTATTAATAAAGATGTGGTATTGTTGTAATTGGAACTGGGCTTTACGAGCAATATTTTTTGTTCATGTCTGGCCCAAGTTATACTGTTGCTTTTTACTTATTTATTTTTCTTAAGCCTCCCCAGCTCACAATTCATGCCTTTGTATATGGATACACTTCGTAATAACAAAAAAATCCACCCTATTTGAAAACATAAGATGGAAATTGCATGACAAAACTTAAATGGCTGATAATTTAAGAAAGAGCTGACACATTTCAGTTTTAGACAAACCTTTATTCTAGCAAATGGCAATATAAATGGGGCAAACTGATATGAATAGATGGGCTCCTATAGAGGAAGTCAAGATACCGACTAGCGGTGAGATACAGATTCAGGCATCCTCTTCCAAGCATAAAATCAGATAGTATTGGCTCAATGAGGATAACAGAAATCAATTTGGTACATTACATGACAATTGCTGCAGTTAGGAGAAATATGAGAATAGTCTCTACATAAATCTTAAATGATATTACTAAACAGTTCTAGTGAAATTTTCCCAGAGTTTGGACATGAACATATTGTTTAAGACCATTTCTTGATTCTTTATTGAACTAGATCTATTTTTCCACATCTGTTTTTTTTCTGATGTTAATCATTAAATACTTTCAGTGTCCTTGTTCTTCTTAGCATACATCTCCTAAATAAGATCTCCAAGTCCCAATTGTCTGTTTTTTTAAACCAAAATACATTAGTTGGTCTGTGTAAAATACATACAAATTTTAAGAGGAGACAATGATGTTTGACAAAGTTTTTTCAGCCTTATACAAATAGTTAAGCATAATTCAGGTCAAGGGCAGCTTTAATACTCATTTTTAGTAAAAGCACTTTCAAGTAGATGATATACACAAAGGACTTATGAGTCATAAGTAGATGCTAAACTGTTTTATAATATTAACACCTCATAAAAAATATCATGGCCTTGGTATGAATCAGGGTATTTTTCTTCAATGATTTTAGCTTGATGTAAGGCAGATACTCCCTCCCTTTTCCTCCTTATTGAACATCTGTGTTGATCCCCTCCAGCAGTGGGCATTTGGTTCTTACAGAAACCATATAAATCAGGGACTGTTATCTAAAAAATGCTGAAGGCTTGAAAACAATTTGTGAAACTGACATGGAATTGGCATGAGAAAGGGGAGAAACAGAGATCAGATCATTCCGCCTAATTGATCTCCCTCTCATTTATTCTGCTGGCTTCAACTCTTGTGCTTCTCTGTCTAGTGCAGTAGAACATACAGGTTACCTCTGCACTAAAACCTGCACTGCTGAGAATTACTGAATATAAATAATGTATGTAATGCTTTATTCTGCATACCTTGTTCTTATTTCTTACCATCACACTATGGGCTAAATTATCTTGTTCTTTCTGAGTTTACCAAGTGAAATCTCGCATTGTTCTCACGAGATTATTTTTTTGAGTTTTTGAGATCAAGGTTTTCAATCTTGATTTTTTTAATTTTTCGATTGAAAGGCAGCCATACTTTACATTAGCAGCATGTAGAAAGGCAGCCATACTTTACATTAGCAGCATGGGGAAAGGCAGCCATACTTTACATTAGT
>WMED01016440.1:0-13317 GCA_019650415.1 Pipa parva
ACTATCGTCTCGAGGGCCGCAGTTGGCCCCCGGGCCGCGAGTTTGAGACCCCTGCACTAGATGATCTATTTGGATAACTTCCTGTGATACAGAGTGCCCCACCAATAAATCAGCTGTGAAACACATGCCTCCCAAGCGTCCTGGATTCCGCCGGACAGTCATTTTTCAGGTCCCTGTCCCCAAGTTCTAAGTTTCATTCTGCTGGCCTGGTATCTAATACCTGGCTTTCCATCTGAACCCAGCCAATCAGAATGAAGTAGGTGGGGCTCTGGTGATGTCATTATAGTATCACAAGCACCCAGCTAATCAGAAGTCAGTAGGCAGGTGACAGTGATACCACAGTCAGGGAGGTAATGATGCTTCCCACCCCTGGCAGTTTGGAAGTAAAAATGTGCACTATGTACTCATTCATGTATATTTCTCCATGCATATTATGTATGCTGTTTTTTTGTTTTCTCCACTACCCTCTATTCATATCTACAATACTGTGAACACTGTAAGTTATACTACAAGACTAACAAGCATAAAATATTATTAAAGAAGTAGGTACATCATCAAGCAATTATTTGCGGTAGGTTGTAACCCCCAATGTTTATTAACACTTTTGGAAGAAGTCTCACCCACGGGTAACTGTGACTGTTTGTTTTCTATATCCGGGTACCCATTGTATCCAGGCTCTGCTGGTTTATTAAGTCTGCCAAGGAAGACATTTTCCTGCCATTTCCTTAAGTTTCACTTGTGCCCTTGTATTTAATAGTCATAGAAAAATACACTGATCACAATGCTCAACAAATCAGAATAGCTAATACTATATTGTTAGTTTAAAGCAGTTCTCAAATAGTGGGGAGCGCCCCCCCATAAAGGGGGGCTCGTTTGACCACGGCAAAATTACCTCGTCCATTGCCAGCTGTCTGCTGTGCTGTAAAGCTGAGCTGACAGCCAGCAATGAAGGAGGTTCTCCCCAGCACTGATTAAGCTTCCTGTGAGCGACGGGAAGCTTAATCAGTGCTGGTGAGAGGAATCGCTATAGCCGGTTGTCTGTGTGGTAGCGCTCAACTCAGTGCTACAGCACAGACAGCCGGCAACAGAGGAGCTGGGTAAGGAGAGGGTAGTAAGAAGGGAGGAGGAAGGGGGCTATGGGGGTAGCAAGTGTAGGAGGCGGGGTTGTGGGGGAAGCACAGAGAGGGAGGGGGCTGTGGGGGTATTATCATCCTGAAGCTGCTGGAGCTCCACAGTCACAATTTCCTGCACATTTTCTCCTTGCAGCAGGGAATCCTCATGTCCCTCAGCATTGCTCTCCTGCTTCTCTGTAACATTGCAGGATGACACAGACAGGTTTTTCTCCGGGTTCTCTTGAGACACACCCATAACGACTGACCTGGAGTCATAGGGATTTGGATCCCAGGGACAGCTCAGCTCGTCCCCCCACGGTATGGGCTCCTCGCCTCCCTCTCTGGACTCCTGTTGGTGAGTGCTTTCACGTCCTGAAGCCCACTCACCAGTCTCTGTCAGCTTTTCACACACGTCCACTTATGTCAAACATGTCTGCAGGATGCGGTATGGTTACTTGTACAGGCCCCAGTCCATTCCCAGTACTCTCACTCCTTTCACAGTACTGCAGGACAGCAGCATTAGGGAGACACTGTAAAGCACAGGAACCTGCCTTATTTGGGTTACCGATATCCATTTCCCAGCAGGACTCTGAGGGGATTAATCCCTGCTGTAGTTGCAGGCTCTGTTGCTGCTGTTGTCTCCAACTAGCTTGGAAGGCCTCATTTTGTGCACGCCACTGTGCATTCATGTGTTGCTGTTCCACATTAGCTTGTTGTTGAGCCCTCATGGCTTCCTGGTGCACTTCTTGCTGCTGTGCCATATCTATCCGCTGTTGTGCAGTAGCCTGGTTTGGCTGTGCAATAAATTCCTTCTGCCTCTGCAACAAATCTTTCAGCAGCTCCTCCATTGTAGCCATTTCTTTTGAAAAAAATTTTTTTGGAGGGAAATCTCACAACCGTCCCTTTTATCACCTCGCCTTTAAGGTACCGCACCTTTAAGGGATCACTGTGCCTGCATCCTTCACCAATTGTAGGGATTTCACCCACTTGCTGCGGTAGTCTTTTCCAATAAACGAATTTCCAACCGGTTTCTTTCTTAAGAAATGGTGTTTATTTACAGAAAGTCCAAAAAAACGAAACATAAATTCAGCCTGGCTTGGCAAAATAGTGACATCAAAGGAATAGCAGGGATGTACAGAGTTTTCTTTCCAAAAGTAACTTTCTCCCACAAACATGAACCTATTAGTCTGTAAATCTCACTTCACAGTGTACCAGTGGTCTTTTCACTAACCACACTTTAGCCCCGCTAAATAACCACACAGAGAGACCTTCTCTGTCTTTCTCTCTCTCACACTGAGAGAGACTCAGGGCCCCCTTTCCTAGCTAACTTGTGCTGCTTTTAAAGCTTGTACAGGTGCTCTAAATTAGGTAAAACCTGAGATGGAGCATAGGAGTGGCCTTCCCACCCAATCTCTGCAGCCACTCCCAAACCCTGGGCCCAAATCCAGTTTAAGAACACTACTGACAGTTTAACCCTGTTAGTCTCTAGTATTCCCAGGGTTTTTATGCCAGAGTTTAACAGGAATCTACACGACACATACACTCCATCCCTAAACTTCACGCAGACCTGTTTACAATATATATTACACACACACAACCACCTATACGGAACCTGGTTATCATATAAAAACTATATGAAATACCCATGATACAGTGCTGACAGGAAATTAACTTTGATGTTCACTGCACAACTGCATATAGACCAATACAATCCATAGCATGCAATAAGATTAGGTGGGAAAAAGGTGGAAACATGCTGCAAAACTTTATCTTTTGTCACTACATGTTTCGGGCTACACAGGTCCGTTCACTTGACACATGTAGTGACAAAAAATAAAGTTTTGCAGCATATTTCCACCTTTTTGGCTCCTTTTTCCCACCTAATTTTATCGGAATATGTAATACTGCGGTGTTAGCGGGACACCTGAAAAAAGTGTGATCTGTGAAAATCCAATATATCCAACCTTTCCATTTTATTTAAATCCATAGCATGCATCAGATCTCATTAAATTATATTCTGCTAAAAAAAATATATAACATGGTATTCCAAAACTCTTTTCTCCTTAACAATCAGGATTAAATGATGACCAAATACTGTTCTGTAATGCAAGGCAGTTTAGTTATCAGGTTAAAAAATTAGATTTAAGAGTTGTAACCTAACTTTCCAGTGAGGCTATTTTGTGCCAACCCCTATGTATAGTAACACTAAGGCCACAAACCAAAGACAAAAACGATGACCAAGATTATAAAGATATCTAGCTGCAGATACAAATTAAGAGATTTCCCCAATTATTGAGAAATAGTAGAAGTCCTGTATTAAAGTGCACCTGTCACCTCAAAACTAATACTAATTTAGGCTGTACTAATGAAATAAATGTTTTTGTAAATATATATGTATTTTTAAAAAATGTACCTTTATACAATGTTTCTCTCTGTCATCTTCAATGTCAGCCTGCCTTTTCTTTCCCGAGTGTTGGGTGGGTGGAGTTAAATTACGATTGACATTATAACTCCTCCAATCCAATCCGATCCGATCTAGCAGGGATCTGATTGGAGGAACTATAATGTCAATCATCATCACCCGACACATGAAAATAAAGGCAGACTGACTGGGTAGTAGAGAAATGCTATTTAAAGGTACATATATATTTACAAAATGTTTATTTCATTAGTACAATCTAAATTAGTATCACTGTTTTGAGGTGACAGGTGCACTTTAAGTACCTTTTTTTTAAGTTGTCTTTTTTAAGCTTGAGTTCCTTTTAAAAAAAACTGGGGGTAATGTATAACCTAGGGTAAAGGCCTAGGCCTAGCAACTCATAGTATCCAATCAGAACAATGAGTTTAGAAATTTAACTGCAGAACAGCATGAATGCTTTGCTCTGATTGATTTGCATGGGTTACTAGATCTGGGCAATCTTTGACCTATTGATGCATTCCCCAAAAGGGGGATGGTACAGTGGAGGAAACAATTATTTGATCCCTTGCTGATTTTGTAAGTTTGCTATTGACAAAGACATGAAGATTTTATGATTTTAAGAGTAGGTTAGTCTTAACATTAAGCGATAAAATAAAATCCAGAAAAATACATTGTAAAAATTATATAAATTTATTTACATTTTTCATTGAGAAATAAGTATTTGATCCCTACCCACCTTTAAGAGTTCTGGCTCCTACAGAGCATTTAGATGCTTCTTATAAACTTGTTACCTGTATTAAAGACAGCTGTCTTAAATAGTCACCTTTTTAAAAGGCTCCTGGCCACAGACTGAATTAATCAGTCAGACTCTAACCTCTACAACATGGGCAAGACCAAAGAGCTTACTAAGGATGTCAGGAACAAGATCATAGACCTTCACAAAGTTGCAATGGGTTACAAAACCATAAGTAAGACACTGGGTGAGAAGGAGACCATTGTTGGTGCAACAATAAGAAAATGGAAGAAATACAAAATGACCATCAATCAACATTGGTCTAGGGAACCATACAAAATCTCCCCTCGTGGGATATGCTTGATCATGAGGAAGGTGAGAGATCAGCCTAAAACTACACAGGGGGAACTTGTTAATGATTTCAAGGCACCTGGGACCACAGTTACCATTGGTAACACATTTATGCCGTAATGGTTTAAAATCCTGCATTGCCGACAAGGTCCCCCTGCTCAAAAAGGCACATGTGCAGGCCCACCTGAAATTTGCCAATGAACACCTGGATGATTCTGTGAGTGATTGGGAGAAGGTTCTGTGGTCTGATGAGACAAAAATTGACTTCTTTGGCATTAACTCAACTCGCCGTGTTTGGAGGAAGAGAAATGCTGCCTATAACCCAAAGGACACTGCCCCCACTGTCAATCTTCGAGGTGGAAACATTATGTTTTTGGGGTGTTTCTCTGCTAAGGGCACAGGACTACTTCACCACATCAATGAGAGAATGGATGTAGCCTTGCACCATAAAATCCTGAGTGACAACCTCCACCAGGACATTAACAATGGGTCTTGGCTGGGTATTCCAGCAAGACAATGACCCAAAACATACAGCCAAGGCACAAAGGATTGGCTCAAAAAGAAGCACATTAAGGTCATGGAGTGGCCTAGCCAGTCTCCAGACCTTAATCCCATAGAAAACTTGTGGCGGGAGTTGAAGCTCCGAGTTGCCAAGTGACAGCCTCAAAATCTTAATGATTTAGAGAGTTTGCAATCAGGAATGGACCAAAATTCCTCCTGACTTGTGCAATAACCTCATCATCAACTACAAAAAAATGTTTGAATGCTGTGTTTGCCAACAAGGGTTTTGCCACCAAGTATTAAGTCTTGTTTGCCAGAGGGATCAAATACTTATTTCTCACTGCAAAATGCATATACATATTTATATAATTTATACAATCTGTTTTTCTGGATTTTATTTTGGATGTTCTGACTCTCAATGTTAAGATTAACCTACCCTTAAAATTATAAACTGTTCATGACTTTGTCAGTGGGCAAACTTACAAAATCAGCAAGGGATCAAATAATTATTTCCTCCACTGTAACTGTATTATTAAAATATAGATCATTTTGCATTATAACTATGGTCTTACAAGAGTATGAAACATCAGTGTCCATGCACATGTATTATGAACATTGATCATAATGGGGGTTTAACTGCCGTTTAAAAGGTAAAAATCTATAAACTATACTAGTCTGTACCTTTGGGGAAAGAGATACATTTTACAATAATTATTACAATTAGGCTTTATATACAACACTAAATGAAGTGTTAAGAGAAGCTCTAAGTTAAAGCAATATACTCATATACATATTCATATCCCATTACAACCTTGAGGTTGTGCACAGAGAAATTTTGAATGATAGCTGTGTGAGGTTGTTGTAAGATGAGTCCTCCATAAAATTATTACATTCCTTTGCTTTTCAGTCTCAAGAAGTCAGGCCGTCAGACATTTCCAATACATTCTTCAAAAAGCAAGTAGCTAAAAATTCAGTGCTTGCTGACTTGTCATTAATCTTGATAATGCCAAAAGAAGCTGAGGAATCCAAGTTCAAGTTAAAAATAACTGGGCTATTCTGAGGCAAATATCTGATGGGAACTACAGTTCAGGGTGGAAATATTACTTTTATTAACAACACAAGCATTATACCATTATACATGTTGCATTGTGGGTTTTAAGAACATGTATCAAGAAGTTATAAAAATGAAGGAGTATGAAGCGGGCATTTTTTCTGTTTACCAACATTTATTATTGAGATGGTTGTGGGGACTGGGGTTCTTTTAACTTTAAACTAAAGGAACATTAACACCACAAACTGAAAAAGCCCCTATAGAACTTACAATGCAATATAAATTGCATCCCAGAACTCTAATAATTCTTAAAGGAGTAACACAATGTCAAGATAGCTTACAAAGTCTGACAACAGATACACAAGTTATAAAAGTGAAAATTACTCTTATCACTTGCGTTTCTGGTTTGGTTGAGGATGTTTAACTCTAGCCGAAATGAATTAAAATTGGTAAATTACCGATATCGCGATATTGGAATTTTACCTATATCTGAATTTTACCAACATCAATATGGTGATATCGAAATTTTAGCCGTTCTGCCATTGAAATCAATGGTTCGGCTGAAATTTGATATCGTGATATCGGTAGTATCGATATCAGTAAAATTCCGATATTGATAATATCGATAACGTGATATCGGTAAACATCCCTTTGATATCACAATATCGATGCTTTCGCTTTTAATAAAATTCGCCCTAGAAGACTACCCTTCTCATACTCCTCATTAGGTTATGTTATTCTCATTCAGCAAATATTGCTATATTTGTTAGTACATGAAGAAATAAGCCATGAAGAATGGTTTTTTTCACATTAAAATAATTTTCAAGAACACATTTTTAACGCAATTAGCTTACTTTGAGTTTGAAAAGTAACATCTCATGATCTTGAAGCAGTTTATTGGTCTCATCTTGATTTGCTCCAATCTCAAGTAAATTTGGAATGGCTTCTGCTAGCTGCAGTTGTACCAGGGCTCCACACTTAGATAGAGAAAAAAAAATGAAATTATTGCAACATTTTTATTGGTTAAATAGGAATAGCTAGATATTGATCTATGTGGCTTCAAGGGAAAAAAATTCTATCTGCTAATGGGTAACAGCAATTTGAAATTGAAGAAGAACTTTGTTTGGAGTGCTTACAACATGGTTCCTCGGTAGGTCTTTATCATCACAGTAAATGTTTGTCCACAGCTGGTTCAGTCAATTTTTATGCTGGGCAAGTGCTATTGTTTCAATATTACAAATGTTCCATAACTCTCATACTGTCTAATACCCACAATCCTTTGTGGACTATGCTGAATAGGGCAGTATATATTCACTAGAATGTGTTCCAAGTTAGCTTCAACTCAGGAGAGGAGCGACTACCTTACAAATAGTAGTCAACACTGTGAAAATCTAATGGTTGTTTTAGTTGAATCACAACATGCAGGTAACACACAGTTTAATAGAATATGTAACTTCAGTTCACTGCTTCCCTATTCACTTCCAAATTATGCCCCTAGGACTTGAATCCATTACAATGCCTTTAGTTTATCAGGTCATCTGTTCAAGAACCAGTAACACCAGAACACAATTTGGTTTGGAATGGTAAAAATATTATCTTTAAATGTAAATTTCTGATTTGTACAACATTGTCTTGTTTTGTTTTCTCTTATATGATGGCAGTCATCTTGTCTCTGTTCAGTAAACTGCCTTCTCTATCAATGAACTTTATATAAAATATATTTATGAAGTGCCCCAGAAAGCCCAATTAATAAAATATGACTGAAACCAGAATGAAGATGAACAGTACAAAACAATAAAAGAAAATAGGAATTCAACTTTAAAAACTGCAGTTTTACAAGTACTGGACAGTGATAACCCCTATGTCAATCCAAATGACAATTTTCTTTTTTGGGTATTAGTGGCTATTTAAGGCGTGACGCTGCATGTGGGCCACTGAAGAAAGTCATGTAGAATCAACAATTTCATTGTTTTTACTTTAATCAAACTCACCAGTTTTCCCCATTTTACAAATTTATATTCATTTTCCCACCAAAACTAAATGCTTTTGATGCTTTTGTTTAATTAAAACCACTTTCTTTAGAAGATGATTAAAAAAATGTAAAAATAAAAAAAGACAGCTGTTCAGTGAAAATTATTTTTCCCCTAATTCTCAGTTTGACAAATCAGATCACTCGCATTTTTAACTGAATAAGCCTCCTACACACAGCAGTGCTGTCTCCCTATGCCCCTCTCTGAATTTAATAAGTAGTAGTTTACAGGGATCCAAAAGAGGGTGCTCTTCCTGTTGGCCAAGGGTGTTCTCCCTAATTTAGCATGAGTCAGCCTCCCGATGTTCAGTAAAAATTTCAGTTAGGGATCATAGCCCTCAGTCAACAGGAGGAAATGCCATAAGCCACAGGTGGAATTGGCTCCCTACTGCAGAGCTACCAGAGGTTGATTTTTAGTGCTTGATCTGCGAAAATGAAGCTGGCCATTTGTTCGAAAATTATTATTTTTTAATGTTTAGGGTGAAATTTATTCAAATCGAAAATTAAAGTTTATCCCTTGTGGACCTCAGCTGTTTGATTTTTACCGATAGAAACTTTTTGATGGAGTTTTTCGATCAGATTTTTCAATGGAATGGTAGCTAATGTAAAGTATGACTACCTTTCCATTGAACAATCCGATCAAAAAAGTTTTAATTAGTAAAACTCGATCGAAAAATATCAATTGATTTTTACCAATCGAACAGCCGAGATCTACAGGGGATAAACTTGAAAAGGCCGACATCGGCCTTTTCGAGTTTAATAAATTTCGTACACACTTTATTTCAGCCAAGTTTTTCTTTCTACGATTACAAATGTGTTTGTTTATTTAATAAAGACCCATTTTCAAAGATGAAAAAAATTGCTTACAACATTATGACATACGTTTCAGTCACCTCCTGCAACAAAATGCTATTTCCTGTGAACGTATGTTAAATTGCTTTTACAGCTGTATGTCACTTCATTAAATTAAATGTGCATGTGTGATATTTTCAACTACAATATTTGCAACTACATTAATGGGGATATGAGTATTGTTGCATGTGAACACATTTCAAAGTTACAGTATGTTGCATCTCATTTTGATCATACAGTATAACTGGACCTCATTAACTGCCACTGTGGGCAGTGACTAGTATTGGCAAAACTGCAACGCAATCAGTCCGATCAGACAAAATGAATACACATGAGAGCTACACTAAAAGTTTGCCTGTTCATTTAATTTACTCCTCAGCTAATTCTATATTTCCATGAAGTTCTTCTTATTGTTCTCTGAAAATCAAGTCTAAATTTATTGCAACACAATTAAACAATTTAAAAGCTGAAAGCATCCAAAAAAACAAATACAGTCTTACATTACTAACTTCATAAACACTTTGTTGGAAAACTATTTTCTGCTAATCCCTGACCATGTTTGGTAAGAATTTTTGGAACTACGGTAATTCCTTTCAAATGTAATGTTATCTGTAGAGAATGTCTTTTTTATCTAAATTTATAAAATTCTAAGAAATTTGGCTTCAGATTTTTTAAAGCAGCACTAAAGGCTTGCTTTTTTTTTTCTAGGGGTAATGCTGAAAAGGGGCTTTAATACTTACTAATATGCATTTTTCCTCCAGCGCTGCCCTATTTGCATGTCAGAAAATCGATTGTGCTTTTTATCTCCCTGCAGGCAGCTATCATCTACACTTTTTGCTTCCCATTGAAAGTCATTGAGCAGAGCAAGCACAGAAGCAGAATTGTGATATAAGACTTCTGCATTTTCTCTGCTAACCAATTTTCTATTGGAAGCAGGAAGTGGAAAGGTTTGCAGCTTGCAAGGAGGAGACGCCATAATCAAGTTTAGACTTGAAAGAAACTAAACCAAAAACATCACCCTTCCCCATTGTCTTGGAGGTAAATGGTGGGTCAACACCAGGGGAATTTATCAACAGATGCAATTGTTTACTAATGAAACGACAAAAGGAGCAAAAGCAAATTTTCTTCAAAGTGTAGTTTATTCCATGACTAGGTACACTACATGTTTGGAGGCCGTGGCCCTTTATCATGGATCTTTAACAAGTTCACTTGATTAAGGACCATGGTCTCAAAACATATCATGTAGCTAGCCATGGAAGAATAGTGACAGGGGAATTTGTTAAAAACAAAGCATTTGGGTAAACAAATGTACACACAATACAAGTTTTTACTTCAATTGTTTACTAATGTCTAGTAACCTATTTCATTATTCTAGATCCTGTATATCAGTAAATGCTAGCTTCTGATTGGTTGCTTTGGTTTACATTTGCCACTGTTCTTGAATTTCCCTGATGACTAAACACATTTTTTTAGATCATTCTGGTTTACCTTATTTTGGTCTATCACCTGTAAATAATGAAATTAAGGAGTTTATGAAAACTTGTACATGAACGACTTCACAGTAGATTGGTGTCCTAATACATTCATTTTCATCTCTGCCCTTGTAAGCCCATAATTATTGAGGATAAAAAAAAAATCAGCACAAAAACAGGGACGGCTCAATCAGGCAGTCACTTCCTGAAGTAGAAACAGTCGGGGTGCTTCAATAAAACTCTTTGATTTTAATTCCAGGAGTGCTGGAGATATCTGCCTTTTCTTCATTAAAAAAAAAATCAGATTCCTATTTATATGCATACAAAGAATGTATGCCAGAATGTTTTACATATGAAAAGAACACCTTTCTCAGTTCCTTGATTACCAACTGGTACGTCAGTGAACAGCCTATTTTAGCTGCATCATGTCTTGGTGGGACTGGAAACATAATTTTTATTGAATCTATTTTCCTTATACTGTCCCTTGATTAACAGGACCTACTGTAGAAGGGACATGTCTGCAGACAAAAAGAAATTTGGACTGGATGGATCCATATTGAAAGTATTACAGACTGATAAGCACAGTCCCAGGTCTATAAAGATCAGAGAGAAAAAGGACTGAACACAAGAAAGATTTAAGGACCCTAAGAGGATAGATTAGAACAGGTAATGTTTGCTCCATTTCAAAGAAATGCTATTGGCTGCCTTGTCAGGATGGGTTCCCTAATAGATGTGATCAGTTATGTCACAAGTAACAGCATGCAGAGTAAAGACCTTCCCCCGGTCTACCCAGAATTTAAAAACAACTGCTGCTATTAGGGTCAGCAATGACACAGATACAGAAAAATAGCTGCCTAAAGTGTTGTTGACCTTGAATGTTTGTGTATAAAATTATATACAGTATATATATCACTCTCCAGCATTACAAGATGACATATGTACTGTTTAATAGTTAAGGTATCACTTAACACCACATTAAATGGCAGTACATCCGTTTGGCCCTGTACATATAAAAACTTTCTTTAGCAATTCTGGATTTTCCTTTCCTTCAGCAGAAGTTAATAGCTTTGTGTCTTTAAGGCCCTTAGGATTTAAAGTTTGTGTAAGAAGTCTTTGTAAACAAACATTGCTTGGTTAGTATTGATTAATCTATTACCCTTGTAGGTCGTATTTACCTTTAAATGCTGGCTTTTTTGTCTTATGATAAAATCTAAAACCTGTACTGTATTTAAGTAAAGTAAAATTTCAGTAAATGACACAGCACTGTAACGCATGCAAAATTCACAAAAATGGTTTCCTTTTTTTTTTTTCTATTGGATTCTCACAACAAACAAGAAAAATTATATTAGGAAACTGCAATGTGGTTTTAATGAATTCAATGTGTCTGTAAAGCACCATGAAAATGTTCTTTGATTCATAGACACTCATTTTAAAAATACCAGCAGAGGAGATACTGTTACACACACTGCTAAAGGCCGTGCCACACTTAACTCTGCATACAGCAGGAACCGGCTCTAAGCACAACAGCCGTGCATTTAACAAGTTAATTCAGAGAATGCAAGAAATTGAGAATCTAGCTATAAATAGGAGATAATTATTCAAAAAAAAAAAAAAAAAAGTTTGGGCGAACCATACAGTATGAAGGCATTATCTTGCTGAAATCTTAAAATGAAACTCTCTGTACACCCCTGTAGAAAGAGAATCAATGGAGCAAATGGTCTTACAACTAAATATTGTACATAGACTTGAGTTAAAATTTGGGGAAGGACAGTTTTTCATGTTTGTCTTGTGCACTCCAAGGTTTTAAGTAAAGTTAGAGAAAAAAAAAATTAACATATTTAAAAGAGTACATGATGCAGATCTCCATCTTTCAAATAAAGAAACCCATTTCTGTATCTGTAAATAAAGTTGTCCAAGTGATCAGTGTTTTTAACATACTCGTTCTTCATCACTCACCTTAAGTATAGCCACCACAATCCTGGAGTCCCCAGCCTGGATAGCCACAGAACTGACTGTTGTTGTTGAATGCTCTGTAGAACTGTTCGTTTCGCTAGACATTACGTCTTCAAGTCTAATATAGAAAAAAAAAAAAATTCAACTCTTTTGTAGAACTCTTCCTGCTATGCTGAATGATTCTGAAAGCTGTAAGTAAGAAAATGTGGAACCATTCAAGGAGAAAATCTCCCCACAGCCCTGATTACAAGAACAGAAGGAAAGAACAGCAGGTTAAAAATAGACATCCCATTAAGTTTATCATACTCTCTAGTCAGTGAACAGACACACCCCTCACTTCATAGCACAGACTTGACAGATCCACTTCTACTACTATCAAAGACTTCAGCTGGGATAAGCTATTGGAACAAGACCCTTCTATCACAACAGCTAAATGTGCAGCCACCATTCTTATCGGTGTCAAATTTATTATGAAAAGATACATTTTTAACTCTTTGTAATAATTAGAGACTCTAGAACAATTTAGCAAATGTTCATGGCATATTGACGTGTTTAATTTGCAAGTGACCAACACTAAATGCATATTTGTTCCATACCCAAATCAAAGCATGATTACCGATACAATTGAATGGATTATTAGAATTTTTATTCACTTGGAGTCCATTTCTACACCGGAGTCTGTTTTTTTTTATTTTTGTGTAAATCACAAATCAATAAGCAATTATTATTTAGTGGTATAAGGGAACTAGAATTATGATAGCCAAGCTTTAATATGGGTTACTAGACTTCAGAAAAGTCCTGACCTGTTGATGAATTTCTTTGTGACAGTGTTTAACAACAAGCA
>WMED01016441.1:0-11707 GCA_019650415.1 Pipa parva
CTCACATTTCTGAAGTAATTAAGAAACCCTTAAGAGGGGAAGATGTTAAGAAATTACTCAACCAAAGAGAAAATGATTGGATTAAGAAATTAGAATCCATGTACCCTATAGGTCTGAACGATATGTGGAGCCTTAAACCATTTCTATAAGGCCTTTTATCACTATTTGTCTTTCTGCCTTTTTTTCAGGTTTTGAGTTTGCCCTTGATATACTGATAGTATATATATTACTATAGCTATAATGTGATTAAGGTTAAAGCTAAAATATCAAGTATATATATTACTATAGCTATAATGTGATTAAGGTTAAAGCTAAAATTATTAAAGGGGCAATATGGACCATGTGTTACTTATATGTTTCAAGTACTTTTATGTATTGTTTTCTTTTCAGGTAGGCTAAGGGCATTGCCTGAGGCTAAGTTGGACTCTATGGACTTTAAAAATTCTTTTGGACTGTTGCTCCAACTATATGACTCAATATGTTGGATCGGACTTAGTGAGGCGGTCAAATCCTCGTGACAGTCACCCTTATATTTATATTTATGTTGTTAATGTATTTTTTTCACCTAAGGGTGTGTGAAGGTTGCACCTGATGCTTATTATTCAGTCTCCTCCGCTGTGGATAGGTCCACAGCAGAGGGGAGGGACTAATGCATTATATTTAAACCAGGATGTTGTATGATAGCACTGTCTTTTGATAAAGGGCCCTGTGCCCCAAACATGTAACATGCAACACTATTAAATTATTTGGTCGTTCACCACCTGTTCTATAACAGAAATGAACAAAACAAAAAAGTTCAGCAAACAGTACAGCGCCCAAAATGAAATTGGAATTAAAATAAAATTGAAATAAAAAATAAAACAATAGTCCAATGAGAGTCAAGGTATGAGCTTCCACGTCAGGCGTCTTTACAAAACACCCTTCAAAACAGAAAACGAAGCAAATGATCCTCCTCTTGTGAAATTCCAGAAATGAGTGAGACCAAAGTAGTAAAGCCAAAGATCACCAAAGGGCAATCCCCTTGGGGGGGGGGGCTCGCCCTCAGCCCTTTGGGGATCTTTGGCTTTATTACTTTGGTCTCACTCATTTCTGGAATTCCCTATATTACACATTATCTTTCCATTACCAAAGAAAAAGAGGGGGCAGCGAGCACCAACTATAATACCAACATGCTAATGGTAACAGGTACAGCTAATGGGTTAAAAATCATGACAAAAGGAGGGAAAAGAAAAGAAACCCATTTTGTAAGCGCACAATCAAAAAATTAATTAATAATGATAATCAATTATTGCATATACCAGTATTGCACAAATAAATAAATTTTATTCAAGATGAACTCACAACAGACAAAAAATGACTCCGGGGCCATAAATAGAACAGAAAACAAAATAATGGGTTAAAAACATTTAAAATGTGTCTCAAAAGAGCTTCCTGGACAGGAGGCAGGGAGTTCTCTCATGGGAAAGGAGCATGTCACATGATGTAGCCAGGATCTGAATTTGACTGTACCTTTAAATGTCCCCTTTATTGGTAACAGACAATTGAGACAGAGAGGAACAAGTTGTTATTCTATTTGAAGGAGGTGTTTTTCTGAAAAACTACAGAGCTATGGAGGACCAAAAATGACACAAGTATAAATAAATAAATGAATAAATACATAAAAAATGCATACTTATAATATAATTTTTAATTTTATTTATACATTTCCACATTTATTTATGTATTTATTTCTACATTTCCACGTTTATTTATTTACACATTTCTATATTTCTAAATTTATTTCTTTATTTAAACATTTATTTATACATTTCTGCATTTATTTATTTATGTATTTCTTCACATCGTATGTTAATTGAGTGGGCGGTCCTAACCTCATTCTAAAGCCTGATTGGATAAAGAGTTCCGATAGTTTCTGCTCTATTACTAATGCCTTGGTTTACAGCGGCTGTTCTTTAGCGCGTTATCAGCATTGCACTCAACTATCTACCTACACACGTGTTTGTATTAACGTGCATGCTTTAAAAGCAATCTTGTACCTGATGCAATGTCTTTACGAGTAATTGCGAATGATTTAAGATCATTGGCGACTGATTGTGGGAACCACGCACCAAATGACTACCTACTCTTTCATTTAGAAAGAGTTATGGACGGATTAGCTCAGATTAGCCTTGAAACTGATGTGGACTTTGACGTAGGTGTGTTTGACAGTCTTCAAGAAGTCGCCCGCCAACTTCACCTTCTCTCAGAGACAGACGAGGCGAACATTTAATGTCCGTCCTACATTTTACCAGCGAATGTAATTGAGGCTCATCTCCTTTTGGGCCACATCGCGTGAGATATAGCACAGTTGTTCAGAGTGTCGGGGAGAACAATTCGCCGGAGGATGGTACAGTACGGGATAAGGTAATTTCAACTCTGTCTATCTAAATAGCTAGTATGTTTGTTAGATATGTGGATTTAGTTCATAGCTGTGATAATTATTATATTCAGACAGTTTGATACTTTTAATGTTGTGCTCATATGCATACATTGGCAGTTTTTACATTTTACAAATCTAAAACAATCTGAGATTTATAACCTAATTTTTGGTTTTGTTTTGGGCATTGAAATTTGTAGCTAAAGTGGTTTGTTGTCCCCTCTGCTGCTCTTCCTGAGAATTAAGTACAGAGGCTGCTATCTTGTATGTTGTCATACCCTTTGAGGCAAATTTGTGATTTTTGATATTGGGCCATAAAACTAAATTTTCATATCATCACTAAAATTTCATTTCTCCAGGACACAGTAGCTGAGTTGTTGTGTTTGTACTGTGGTCATAAGTAAAATCTAAAGGATAAGGAAGTGCACAAACATAGTGCCTTAAAAGTGTTAAAGAATATATAGTAAAGACGTAGGAAGCGAACTACTGAATCGTTTCTGGCCACAGGGGAGTAGGAAGCGAACTCCCGAAGGAGGAGGCAGCACACTTTTCAAAATTTATTTGGACACCTGAACTATTTCCATAATATAGAGGCGCTGCTTTGAGCACTTATTGTGTTTATTTGTGTGGTCATAAGTGTCTCATGTTGACTTTTTTCCTGATTCCACAGTCTATTAACTCCAATAGGTGACAATGATCTGGATGAAACTGTGATCCACTTCCTGCAGAACCATCCCAACTGTGGATACAAAATGATGCTTGGACACCTGAATGCACAGGGCATCCACATTCAGAGTATGTAATTGTAGGCTTGACAATGTAACATTCACTGGTTTTAATTTACCAACAGGTTGGGATTTGGGTTAACTGCTTATTTTACAATTAATTCTGTGTTTTTTGTCCCTCAAAATGAAGGACAGCATGTACAGGAATCCATGCGTCGTGTGGATCCTCATGGAGTTTTGATGCGCACCCTACAGCTCAACCCACGAAGGCATTGTTTTGGTTAAAGTAGTCATTAAAACATTGCTAAAATTAAAGTCATCACTTCCTATGCAATATTTTTGTGTACAGACCTAAAACCTGTGAAAACAATTACAATGCTGCAGGCATCAGGGATTACTTTAAAACAAAACACTCCACTGAAAGATTATTTCAATGAGAATGGTCAACTTTATTGATTAGGTGTTAGTAGGCCTGGGAGATATGGACAAAAACAAATCATATACTGATATATTTTAGCTGAATGGTGATATACAATATGATATATAAAAAAATAATGTGAAAATCTGTATTACAAAGCATTTTATACACAGAACAATACATTTTGTGTTCTCAACTTTATCTCCTTATATAAGCTTATATATTTACAGGTATAAAACTGAAAAATTCAGTTGTAAATAAAAGCTAAACAAGATGTCTGAAAAAGATTTTTGTGAAGAGTGAAGCAGGCGATATAAATGATATTGATATAAACGATATAGCCTCACTCCATATCCCGCTCTGTTTATATCCCGATATATTTTACTATATCAATATACCGCCCAGCCCTAGGTGTTAGCATGTTTTGATTAATATAGCAACATAAAATTGTATGTAAAGTGGAATTGAATGTGCAGAAGTGGTGAACTAGAACTCATTTAGTGAGTTTGAGTGGGATTTAGTGGACTGCTATATTTCCCTTGATTTAAAATATCTGTATCCCTGTTTGAATAGACCTGTACTGGTCTTTCACACTGAGGTACATGGTATAAGTAGCAGTAGTCCTTCTAATCTATGTCCATACATATCTATTTCAGATGGAGAATTGTTGTGCATGGTGGTATTGACGGCTTTAGTCGTCTCATCTTGTACTTAAATGTGGCCACCAACAATCATGTAGCAACAGTCCTGAGGAGTTTTCAGAAAGCTGTTGAAGTGTATGGCATGCCGTCTCGTGTGAGGTCGGATAAAGGTGGGGAAAATGTTGATGTCGCACGCTACATGGTGGCTAACTGAGGACTTAACAGGAATTCACATATTGCTTACAGGAGTGTCCATAATCAAAGGTAAGATAAAATCATGAATTCATCTATATCTACAGTATATAGTACAGAAAAATGTGGCAACATACATGACTTAAGTTTTACTATGTTCTTTACTGTTTATGTGGCAAACTTTGTTTATTAAAAAGGTCAGTGTTAATACAATAATGATATTTTCATACACTGACCAGCCAACTCATTAAAACCACCTCCATGTATTTACTGTTTGTCCTTTTTTTCAGCTCCATGTACCATATAGGACCACTTTGTAGTTCTACACTTAGTACTTTCAAAATAGTTAGCATTTCCCATAACATTTGAATGTTGAAGTTTTGTGAAATGTTTGAAGGTTTTAGTTGCAGTTTGTAGATTTCACAGCACTACACTTTGCACCTAATTTAGAAGCTATCAGATTGATGTTACTCTATTTAGGGGCATTTGGTGACTAAGGGGCTTATTCACGAATGAGTCCTATCAGCTGTGTAAAGGTCTGAATTTGCTTTCATTCACCACTTTCCAATCTTCGAATATTCATCAAACTCTGTGATGTGGCAAGTTTGTGACAATTCAGCCACTTAATGTCTATGCACTGACTTAGAGAGCTCTTTGCATCACATTGCTTGCACATGCACATGTAATTAGGCTATTCACGAGGCATCAGAGTCTGTCAAATTAATGAATTCAGCAAGGCTTGCTGTGTTGACTTCACCAAATCAAAGTGGGGAATTAGAGGGTTGATGGCAGGGCTCCTACTATCTGAATAACTAACTGATGAATAAGCTCCTAAACCAGCGGTTCTCAACCTACCTGGATCTACGACCCCTGTGATGACATCATCATCATACCGGCACTGCAGTACAGAAGTTAGATAGTGCAGCAGTGTGTTCAAAGACCCCTGTAAGAGCATTGTTTGACCCTCAAGGGGTCGCGACCCACAGGTTGAGAACCACTGCCCTAAAGCTTTATAATTTTCCACACATATCAGGCATTGCTTTTGTCATTATACTGTTGCACTTCTGTACTTGTAACTTGCTTACAGTAATCATAGTTTTTATTTTTCCAAATCCAATTTTGATTGTAGTTTGTAGTAAAAACAATAGAGACTGTATAATTCCAAAAATAATTGTGTTAAGAATGTTATTCCACATAAAATGTTAGCCGAAGGTGTGGTGCTTTCAGAAAATGTGTGATTTGTGCGAGTTATGGACACAAGTCCACAAGGATCCCACTTTGACAAGAAATCGGGAATTCAAGGAAATATGTAAAAATGATTAATCTTGGAAAAGCCCGATTTCACTTTTCAGAGTTTATCCCGATATATTTATTGACTGAAACTTTTCAATCTCGATATTTTACATTTTTCGATGGAAAGGTAGCCATACCGTACATTTGTAGTATGGTTACCTTTTAATTGAAAAATCGAGATTGAAAAATTTGATCGAAAAGTTTCGGTTAGTAAATATCGAGTGACTTTTACTGCACTAACAGTCGAGATGTTCTCGGGATAAACTCGGAAATGCAAAATCGGGCTTTAATAAATTTCATACTATGTATACTTTTTAGTTTAACACAGGGATCGGCAAACTTTGTACAGGAGGAAGCCATTTTGCTCTTTCCTCCACTGGGAACATGTTTTAAGAAGTCACAAAGGGGGAGGAGCATATACTAATGATCACACAACCTGCTAACGTCCTATCAGAAGAAGCATCGGAGGTCATGGGCGCAGCAAGAGAGATGTGCTCAGAGCCACAACTAGGTAGCTGAAGAACTGCAGTTTGCCTACCCCTGATTTAACATTACTGTGACCCGATCCAAACACCCATGTGGTTTTTCACAGAAATGTTTTGTCTTTGCATTTTTGTAGTTTCACAAAACCAGTAAGGGTTTGCTTTCAGAAATCCGTGTCCATAAAAACATGAGAAATGCTTTAGGATATTATTAAAAATCCAATCCCTTTTTCAGGGCCCCTCTCCTTAAGAGCATGATATAGCCTACACATGTACAATATATAGGACATTTATATATATATATATATATATATCGTATATATATATATATATCGTATATATTTTTATCAAGTCACCAAGCAACATGACCACCCTATCCCACTATATATATATATATATATATATATATATATATATATACATACATATATACATATACACACACACACAAATTAACCTTTATGTTAATTATGAGAATACAGCATCCTTTTTTAAATATATATATAAAACTTATGACTAATGTACAGGAAATTGGTATTCCCACTTTCATATCCTATAAATATGTACAAAGTAAAGTTTCCCAGTTGTCATGGTAATGCTAGAACTTTGCTAGCAATCAGTAGAGGTTGCATAACAATTAAGTGAACTGTAATTTTGTCAGCATAGTTCATTGGGTTAATTGAACCATGTTGACAGGCAGTTAAACAGTTCCGAATTACAGTCAGCTACTTAAGATTCAACAAGAGCAGGAAAGATGATTTCATGGAAATGAGACACAGTGATAAAGTTTAGGTGACATAAGTGATTTTCATTTAATTTTTTTTTTTTATTAAAACTATTTTGTCACTTTTCAGCATCCTCTTATTCACTAAAGCACAATAGTTAAGTTTTGGGATGGTAAAATTGGGCTTTAATTATACAACTTAGTCTTTGAGATGATGCCTTATGATTATTACCTATTAGATTATCCCATGTTCCATGCACTTAAACAGATGGAGGAGACTCAAACACAATATTTTTTGGTATGGAATAGGGTGTGACTGTCTGTACTAGATGCTGCATTTAAACTAGTTTGGTTTGTTCTGTTTTATACTAGTGACTGATCTCCATTGGAGCCTTCTGGTATATTCTTTGTCACAGCTCAAGTGAAGTTTTGTAGCATATTTCAGTTTAAGAGTAATGGCAAACTGTTTCATTGTACATCTATATATTATATCTCTACTGGTGACAGGGATGTTGAAAAATGTCACTACAGGTTAACAGTCTGTTACAGAACTGGGAGTGGCCCTTTATACCAGCACTCCCCAACCTTTGATGGATCAGGGACCATTTCCCCTCCCAGCAAAGTTATGATGAACCAGGGGGTTGGGGGGTTGGGGGGCTGGGAAATGATCATTGCCAGCTGCATGATGGTGATGCACTTCCTGTGTAGCTTTGACCCATGGACTGATGGTTGAGGACCTTTCTCTACACCACCGTTAACTCTGGTTTATGCTGAGACACATAATCTAACAAGCCCATGGTTTTCAGACTTATGGACCTTGCACTTGGGTTAACCCCCACTGGTAGCAGTTGGCAAGAGTTAGACAGGAACAGCAGATGGCTACACAACTCAGGAATACAGAATTACTGGAGTCCAGTCAGCATAGACTTAGCAGAGAACACAAGAAAAAGGAGAAGTTAAATCTCCAACTGCACTGCTATGCATGTTTGGTTATATAGTCTCTTATGGAGAGAGATAATTCGGGCAGCAGAATTTAAAATGGATTGGAGATTCAAAAAATAAAGTCTGGAGGGCTGTAGTAGTCAAGATAAATCTTGGGGCAACATTATAGATGAAAAAACAACCGTTTTAGAGCTGATACTTATATGCTGAATTAAGGAGAGTGAAAAACCATTCCATGGCATGGTGTACTGGTAACAGAGCTAAATATCACATTAACAATAACAATGGAGAAGATAGGAGATGCACTAGGTTTGTGTGGAAAACTCATTGGCTCTGTTTTGTCAAGAATTCAGTTGAAACAATGGAAGCCAATCCAAAAGGAGATTGGCTCTTGAGGAACTGTCCTTTCAAGTCAAACCATGCTTTAATTTTCAGTCTGTGTCCTAAAGGTATCAGAGAAAGGGACGAAACTTACTAAACTCGCAAAGGCCGATTTTACCTTTTCTTTTTCAAGTTTATTCCCTGTAAATCTTTCTGTTCGATCGGTAAATATCGATCGATATTTATTTGATCAAATATTTTGATAGAGAAGTAGCCATACTTTTACATTAGTACTTTGGCTACTTTTCCATTGAAAAATCCTATTGAAAATTTCAATTAAAAAATTTTGATCGGTGAAAACCGGTCAAAAAAATATCTAAAAACATAAATGAGCACATCATCAACTGAAATTAAGCTCAGTTTTGAACAGGGTTTAAGTGGACAAAAATGACTTTGGAAGTCATGAAATTCAAGCTATACTTTCACTTGCTGACATACTGCTTACATAGGAGCATTGCCAACAAAAAACAGCAGTTTTCACATGACTGAGAATACACCAAATGCCTTGATTTACAGTATAAAAATTGAGAGGCATCACTAGTGCTAATAACAGGTGGCAAAGGTCACAGGTCTCATGTTCTGTGCCCAGATCTAACTTTCCTTTGAAACTGAAAAAAAAAAAATATTCTTTTTTTATAAAGTGTAGAAAGTTTTGTAATATACAGGAAATGTAAAAGGAATCATGACAGTAGGATATATATGATAAATAGCCCTGGATCAAGTAGATGCTGTAGTTGTGGAACATGCTAGTGTATTATAAATAAATGATAATTCAGTTCAAAGGAATAATAATAAGAAGCTTTGAAGGGATGTTATGTAATGGTAAATTCCCATTGGTTTGCTTTTGGAATAAACCTTGCAATGAAGTCCATTTTAACTGTGACAGAGAAAAAAAGATGAATATCTCAAGAACAGATGTTCCCTGAAAATAAACAAAATGAATAGTTCAATTCAAGATGACACACTGATCAAAAACCTTAGGGAATGTTTTCTGCTTTGCAAAAGCCTTTATAGTTTTAAATATCTCCATTCTGTACTGCAAGTAATAGTATATCATTATGACAAGAACTGCCCTCCCACACTGAGGATATCCTGGTGAACGAAGAACACAACGGATGTATTATCAGCATGCTGTCAATTTGCTCTTCAGCTTGAGAATAATATCTATTTGCAAGTTTCTCCAAATAATAAAGCTGAGCATAGATGTTTTTCTGCTCATTTTATTGTAACCAAAGGCACTTTTTATTTAACTGAAATTCCTCTACATTTGATTGGATTGCTTGTATAGATTAAAATCTAAATGAATTTTCAGGGGATTATGTTGAAACCTGAGGAGGGTTATGGAATTAGTTGTTTCCTAACTTTTCCCAGAATTCCAGACTTGGGCCTTACTTACAATCTATGCCAAATGGTCAGTGCAGTGGCTCAGTGGTTAGCACTGCTGACCTGGGTTTGATTCCATTGTTGGTATCATCTGCATGGAGTTTGTATATTGTCCCTGTACTTGCATTAGTTTTCTCTGAGTACTCTGGTTTCCTTCATCAATAGAAAAAAAAAACTAGGTTAATTGAAGCATGACTTAACTGGCCCTAGTTTGTGTTTGACTGAATAGGAAACCTAGATTGCAAGCTCTATCGGGCGAGGTCTGAAGTGAATGATTCATTTTTGTAAAGCACTGCATAAGATGTCTGATTTATGTAAATATGCAATATAAATAAATATGCCCACAACATATATCTACTCGAGCGGAATCTTCTTATCAGCCAGGTGTTCACTTACATCATTATACTTAGGTCAGTTCTCAGAAAGAGTAATATGTTCACTACAACTATTCTAAGAGCAAAAGCAAGGGACAAAGCTGTAACCTAACAACAATACAATTAATACAATAGCAGTGAATATAAATATATAAATATTTCACACCTTTTCACTTGTCACACTTCTCACAGGAGCTACTGAAAAACATAAACAGTGATAATAGTTCAATTCATGTGGAACTGGATCATGGATTTCCTGACAAACAGAACACAGACTGTCAGGCTGAACAATACCGTATCCTCGGCCATCTGTCTAAACAATAGTGTCCCACAGGGTTGCATACTGAGCTCATTCCTATAATCCCTGTTCACCTATAAGTGTGCCCCCATTCACAACGACAACCTGATTATAAAATTTGCAGATGATGTGACTGCCTACATGGAAGAAGTGCAGAGAATGGTGTCTTGGTGCAAACACAACATGCTTTTAGTGAATGCCCGAAAGACAAAGGAGATGGTTGCTGACTTCAGAAGGAGTAGCAAACCTGAGCACCCTCCAGTCCTAGTCCACGATGATGTAGTGGAGAGGGTGGATAGCTTCAAGTTTCTCGGAATCCATCAATCAAAAAATCTAACATGTCCTTTCACTCCTCTAAGTCTATTAAAAGAAAGCACAACAATATCTCTACTTCCTCAGGTGTTTAAGGAAAGCACATGTCTACACAAGAATATTAATTGACTTCTACCGGTGCACTATTGAGAGCATCATCACGTATTGTATAATGGCATGGTACGGTAACTGCAGCTCATCAGACTGCAAAGCACTCTAAACTGTGGTCAAGACAACCCAACGTATCATTGGCACCCAACTTCCCTCACTCTGCAGAGGATATCTACTGGAGCCACTGCCCGGCTAGAGCACTAAATATCATAAATGACATTTGCCACCCGAACCACAAGTTGTTCTCCCTACTACCATCTGAGCAACAATACGATGCCTGAACCTCACACACTTGCAGACTAATTAAAACTTCTTCCCAGAAGCTGTTATCACTCTGAACTCATTCCTGTCTCACTGTAGCACTATTAAGCTTATTCTCACCTATGCACACTCTTCTTGTTTTTGCACTTTTTTCCTGTCTTGCTTTGTGACGTAATAATTTGCTCTGATACTTGTTATTTATTTATTATCTATTATTTATTTATTGTTGTATGGATGTAAAAATAATTTTCACTGGTTATGTACCTGTACAAACACAGTGACAATAAATTAAATCTAATCTAATCTAATTTACTTTGCCGACAGGTAATATTATATTTAATAATTACATTATCAGATTATTATTATAAAGTCTTAATACAGGTTGGTTCAAAGTACATAAAAAAGAGAAATGTCAATCCCGTCTCTTGCTTATTTTTAATAATTTTTTTTTTTTTATTGAAAACTGATTACAAGGATTTATCCCTATGTAAAGGCTGCATTCTATGCTGTGCCATTTATTATATTTTTTTAATGAAAAAATGTGAATATTTATTCATAACTTTATTACAATTGCTTTGTGAGGAAAGGAGTAGATAACTAGGAATATGCAGCCACACAAGTGAAGAGATATAGGGAAGGGACAACAGGGAGAAATGTTTTGAATGCCTCCAGAATTCCAAGTTCATGTTGGCACCATATGTTCCAAGGCTTTTGTGCATAATGACAGCAGAATAGGAGCAGGAACTCTGCTGTA